>PVJL010008045.1:0-12260 GCA_004026885.1 Lyroderma lyra
CGCGCACACACATGCACAGGACCACGCACTCACACACAGACACACACTCGCATGCACAGACGCACAGAGTCGTAGACACACATATGCACACACACACACTCACAGACACACACACCCTGAGCACCAAACACCCAAAGTGACTTGGTTTTCCGGGACGCGCCTGGTCCCACGGGGTGAAGGGGGCAGGTCAGTGGACGCCCCTCGGGCCGGGGGACAGGTGTGGGCACATATCCGCCAGTGCTGACGGAGGGCGTGGAGCTGGCCTGTCGCCACCGGCCTTGGGCGTTACCTGCCACTCTGATGAGTCACTCTTTGTGTCTCTGCTTCCTGTCTCTAAAAAGGAGGCAACGGCCCCTGCCCTCAGAGCCATAACCGAGATGCTTCTAGAAGAAGCGCTGAGCACGTGATAAGCACACACACAGCAATTCGTGTCCTCCCGCTACCGTCACCATTATCCTGGAGGTGTGCACCTGGGCGGGGTGTGGGGCTAACTGTGGAAGCTTCCAGAAGCAGGAAGCAGGTATCAGTATACAACGGAAGGCTTGGGCGGGGGCCGAAGGAACCTGGGTGTCAGGCGGCGAGGTGGAGAGCAGTGCAGTGTGGGCTCGGGGGGACGCAGACCCTCCCCTCCGCGCTGGCCCCCAGCCCCTGGGCACCGCACCTTGTGAGAGCTCGTCCTCCGGAGGCGGGCCCACCTCCTTAGGGACCTGCAGCAGGTTGTAGAGGGGCTCTGGCTCCATCTCTTCCTTGCCAGCCCTGGGGGACGCAGGGGACACAGGGCGTCACGGTCTGAGTAGTCCCCAGCGCGTTCCCTCTGGGCCCCTGCGCCGAGGCCGGCCATGGAGGGGACCAGGGCTGCCCCCGAGACTCTTCCCGACACGGCGCAGGCTTGGCTCTCAGAGGGTGGCCTGGCCCTGCCTGGCCCCCGTTCTGAATGGGGCTGTCTGCAATGGGGCTCCCCCACGGTGGGGTCTGAGGGTGTCAGGGCCCAGCCGGCCTCCGCAGCCTCATGACGGACGGGTACATTCAGAGCCGCCCGCCTCCTTCCTGTGCCCGGCTCACTTCCCCTCGGGCCCCCCGTCTTCCCTGCACACAGCATAGCGGGGGCTCGGCGCCGACTCCCGGGGAGCCTGTCCACGGGCCTGGGGCCAGTCCATCCCATAGCAGCCAGCCTGGACGGGGACACTGGGCACCGTCCTGTCCTGGAACGGGGCGTGGGGAGAACGCAGCCGACACGCCGGCCTGTCCCCTGCGTCCCCAAGCCTCCTCTCGGACACCAGGATCGGGTGTGAGGGCTGTGACCAGAGAGGAAGGAAGTGCCCGGCTGAGCATTAGGAGGCCTGGGTCCCAGGCCGGCTCCTCCTCGTGCTGGCCGTGTGGCTTTGGGCCAACACCCTCCCCTCTCTGGTCCTGGCGCTTCCTTACAGGGGGCTGGACCCCATGCTGGCCACAGGCAGCCCAGTGGACGCAGAGCTGGGGCCCCCCATCAGGAGCCCGGGCAACCCCTTCCCTGAGCCTGCAGCCTCGGGGTGGCCTTTCCTCCCTGCACGTCGGCTCCGGGGAGATGACTTGCAGTGGGGACTCTCAGCGGCCCCTCTGCCTCTCCGGGCCCCCGCTGGGGGGAGGAGGGGCCCCCTCAGCAGAGACCATGCAATCTGGGCGCGGTTCCCCCCGGCCCCTGGGAGCCCTCCCTGTGTGAGCTCAGGCGCCCAGGCCTTGGGGCGGTCAGAGCGCCTGCACCGGCGGGGGCGCCGGGAGGACTCACCTGGGGGCTCACTCGCCGCAGAGAGATGAGGCCTGGAGCTCAGATGCTGGTGCCGGGTCCCACACAGAAGCAGGTTCCGGGTTCCCCAGGTCACAGGGGCCTGCAGTGGCAGCTGGGAGGCAGGGACCCAGCCGCTCACTTCCTCCGGGGCCACCACCTCTGCAGGGCCTGCTGGGCCGGGGTGCGGGCGGCTTCCTCCCCGGGCTGCAGGCCTGAGGCTCCGGGAGCGAGGCCACCACAGCCCCCCGGAAAGCTCTGCCCCGGGGCCCCACGACCCAGCCCCAGCCCCGGCCCCCTGGATGCCGGCAGGTGACTCAAAAGAAATGTCCCTTTTTTCTCTCCCTCTCCCCTCCCGGCTACGCAGACCAAGCCAGCCCTCCACAGTCTTCCCGTCTCCGATGGCAGTGCCCCCCACCCAGATACTGAGCTCAGAGGCAGAGGGTCAGCCTCCCCAGACCCCCACATCAGCCAACTGTCACCTCTGCCTCCAGGCCGACCTCCCACCCCCACACCTCCGCCAGGCTGGGGCCTGCTTCCTCTCACCTGGACCCCGCAGGAGCCTCCTGGCTGGAGCCTCCCCGCACACCCCAACTCATGCCCCCCCAGCAGAGCCCCACTTCATGTCCCCGTTCACCCCGCGCCCACTGGTGGCATCTGATGGCTCGATGGCCCGTCCGAAGTACATGGGGGCACCCCAAGGACCCCGGAATCATCTTCCTTTCATGTGGCAGGGATTGTGCACTCCGAATTTATTCCTCCGGGCCAAACGGTCAACCCAAGTTTTTACCTGGAAGTTTCGAGAAGGTCGCGGCCCAGTTTGTGGCAGAAACATCCGGCGCGGAGGCATCCGCATGGCTGGTTCTTGCACCACAAGGCCGGCGCCTGCCCGCCGCGGGGCGCTCCGCGGTGTCCCACCCAAACCGGCAGGAGCCCAGCCCCAGGCTCCGGGCCCGCCCTGCCCGCGCCCCGCGGGATGTGCTTGCTTGTTTCCCTGGATGCGAGACGTCCCAAAGGGAAACGGACCTGGGGGGCGGGGGGGTGACGCAAAACCGACAAAGGCAGAACCACGAAGGCACCGAAGCCAACTGGTTGCAAAGCTGTTCTGAGCCGCGTAACGGCCTCGATGGGCGTGCTGGGCCCAACGGAGAGCCCTGGACGGTGGCTGCGGCTTGAACGTGTAAGGACGACACTCAGCTGTTCATTGGGGCAAGGGGGGTGCCCCGGCTGGTGTTCCACCCCCTCGTAGGGACCCCCGCATGCAAATTCAGGGGCTCGCTGCCTGCTGAACTTTCTGGGCCTCTATGCACCTGGGGACACAGGGACAACCCCTCCCCAGGGACACTGACCTTACCACACCCTCCTGTGGAGACAGATGGGGTGCCTGAGGGCACGGTAACCGTGGCCTTTGGAGCTAAGCCCCCAGGCTCCCTGCCGGCTCGGGCCCGTCTGCACGGACTTTGTCTGCCTCCCTGTGTTGTCCGTCTGCCCGTCCGCTCTCCAGGGCCCGAGGGAGCATCGGTGGCCCCCCGGTCCCTGCTGGACCGCAGGCCCTGGTCTGGCACACAGCAGGCCCTCAGTACATATTGACTAGACAAAAGTTCAAGTTCCTACTGTGCTGGGCTCATGGGGGTCCCCACGTGCTCGCCCCAGGGTCAAGCCTAACCCTGGTAGCTGGTGAGGATGATAATGATCTAGGGAACCCAAGGGCGCCCCCAGACAGTGCGTTTCCACTTAAAATGAAGCCTGACAAAAGCGGAGCATCCCAGCCACAAGGCGTCTCCGCACTTGGGGTGGCCTCTCAGGGACAGCGTTGAGCTGGCCCCAGCCCGGGAAAGGCTTAAAAGAGACAGTGACCTCAGAAGGTCCCTTTCTTTTCTAAACTCTCAGATCCTACAAAGTCTGTTGATGACAAGTGGCCATGCAATGTCACAGCTCCCCCAACGCTGGCCACAGGGGACCCTGACTGATGCCGAGGTCCCCACCCCGCAGCAGAGGCTGCCTTCGGGGACTTTCTTGAGAGCACACTGCTCCCACCAGGGCAGTCAACCCCAAGAAAGGGGGCAAGTTCACGTTTGTAAGAGGGGGCACTGGCGCGTGCAGAGCCCGCCCCCCACTCCAGGTTGCTCTTCTCTGTCCTCCTTCTCCAGAAGGTCCTCCCTGTCCCCCTCAGACAGCTCCACGTCTTCCCGGCCACACCCTGGCCCCCTCTGCATCCAGTTCAGGTGCCAGTGGGGCCTGAGAGAGCTGACATCACAGGGACAATGCTTCACCCTCCTCAGTGTCACTGCATAACCTCACCCGGTGAGACCACAGGTCGGCACAGGCTGGCTCGGGTACCCAGAGATCTCTGTCTCAGCACAATGGACGTTTTGGGTCTGGGGGACTCTGTTGCGGGGTGGGGATGGGGAGGAGCCTCTCTTATAAATTGTGGGATGTTTAGCAGCAACCCAGAAACCACCCACCACATGCCAGTGGCACCCCCACCCCCTCTCCCCAGGGTGACAATCCAAACTGCCTCCAGACATTGCCAAGTGTCCCAAGTTGAAGGGCAGGAGGGATGGACTTGGGAAGGGGTCACTGCAAACGTGGGCGAAGCAACCCGCCAGCAGTGGTGCGGGGGCAAAGCCGGCCCTGCGCCCACGCGTTCCTCCTGAGCCCGGTGCCCTCCAGCCTCGGTGGTCACTGCCCTGCTCTCCGGGGTGGCCGCTCGTCACCACCGTCATCTCCACATGCGCAGAGAACAGTCCAATGCGCCTGCAGCCTCCCACGACTTCCGCAGGGCCAGCCTGCAGCATGACGATGTGGCCACCATCACGGGTCACCCAGGTGTCCCTTGTCCCAAAGCGGAAGGAGCCACCTCCCCGTAGCAGCGCTTTTCGGGGGCCTGTGCCGCCGGCCGTGGGCAGCGCCCGCTCCGGTCTGGAACCACGGCCCCGTTCCTCCCTCTCACCCGTCCGCCGCTGTGGTGGGGCCTCCCGGTTCCCAGGGGCTCCTGGCCCTGAAGCCCTCGGCCTCAGCCCACTGGGGCCCTCCCAGGGCTGGGAGCCGGCTCCTTGCGGGCTTCCTCGTCCTGCTGGAAGCTCCTGGTGGGCAGCCTGGGCTGCAAGCACGTGGCCCAGCACCGAGCGCTGGGCTGGCACAGCCGACACCCGCCAGTGCACGGAAGGAAAAGCAGCAGCTAAAGGGCCCCACGCGCACGAGCTCTTTACTGAACAAATAACAGCGCATGGCGCAGGCCACACAGCACATTCCCAGCACGGGTCCCCGGCTCAGGCCACATGGCACATTCCCGGCGCAGGCCACACGGCGCAGGCCACACGGCGAAGGCCACACGGCGCAGGCCACATAGCACATTCCCAGCACGGGTCCCTGGCTCAGGCCACATGGCACGTTCCCGGTGCAGGTCCCCAGCTCAGGCCAGACGGCACAGGCCACACGACACATTCCCAGCACGGGTCCCTGGCTCAGGCCACATGGCACGTTCCCGGCGCGGGTCCCCGGCTCAGGCCACATGGCTCAGGCCACACGGCACAGGCCACATGGCACGTTCCCGGCACGGGTCCCCAGCTCAGGCCACACGGCTCAGGCCACATGGCTCAGGCCACACGGCACATTCCCGGCGCGGGTCCCCGGCTCAGGCCACATGGCTCAGGCCACACGGCACATTCCCGGCGCGGGTCCCCAGCTCAGGCCACACGGCTCAGGCCACATGGCTCAGGCCACACGGCACATTCCCGGCGCGGGTCCCCGGCTCAGGCCACACGGCACAGGCCACATGGCACGTTCCCGGCGCGGGTCCCCAGCTCAGGCCACACGGCTCAGGCCACATGGCACGTTCCCGGCGCGGGTCCCCGGCTCAGGCCACACGGCTCAGGCCACATGGCACGTTCCCAGCGCGGGTCCCCGGTTCAGGATGCGGTGATGTGCAGGCAGCACGCGGGCCTGGGGGGCCGTCAACCACACAGCCAGGGTTTGAGAGGCTTTTATTTACTTCCCACAGTAAACATCGCTTAAAACAATTAGACAATAAAATACGGACACGCAAAGCCGGCGGAAAGAGGACTCAATTGCTTCAGACAACAGGTCTTTGTCACATCCCACTGGGAGGCTGGAGCGTGTGGGTGCTGGGCTCTGTGCTTGCACAACCCGTGCGGGTGTTAAAGGGGCCACAGAGCTGCAAGCAGGAGCCCCAAGGCCATGGGGGGGGGGCGGCGAAGACACGCCCAGGAAGGGTTCACGTGTGGCAGCGTGTCACACGCAGCCGCCCCGAGCCTCATCTGGCTTTCCCTTGGTTCCTGTGCACGAGGGTCCCTCTCCAGAGAGAAACAATGAACTGAAAACGTGGGTTAGCGGAGGAGGAAAGGTTCCAGAACTTTCTGGAATTAAGGTTCTTCCTGCTACGCAGGCTACCCCAAGAGATGCTGCAGCACCCCTGACCCTGGAACTCACGCCCAGACCACTGCAGCCCCCGAGCCAATCGGGACCGGCCGACGACACAGGGGGACGCCCCCACTCGTCCATCCAGGCCACGCTTTGAACTCTGGCCGCACTGGGCAGCGAGGGCAGCGACGGGAGCTGCAGGTGTGGGGAGGCCGTGCCCACCCGAACTAAAGTCATTTGGATCAGAGGGACCACCCTGTGCTCACTGCGCCCCTCCCTCCCTGCTGGAAGCTTCCAGCGGGCGGCGGCCCTGGAAGCTGAGCTCTCCCCTCCCCAGGGACCCCTTCATGCCCGAAGCTTCCCCAAATCCTGCCTGGCCGCCTTCGTCCCCCGCCAGGGCCCCCCGGGGTCGGTGACGCTCTCGCCAAGCACACCGGGGACCCGGCCCCAGGTGCGGGGACTCCATGCACCCAATGAGGGCGGCACAGAATGTTCCGGACTCACCCCGCAGGAGACACGTAATGCCGTTTTAATTATTTCCTCCTCCTGCTGGGAAGCCACCTCCATCAACCCGCTATTGGGAACCCATCTGCCTGGCAGCAGCCAGCACAGAGACGGGACATTAACCCCCTCTACGCCCTGAGTGCTGGCTTCCCGTCTAATAGGAGCAAGGCAGGCACGGCTGTGACCGACAGCGGGGCGGTGCAGGTCACAGACAGGGAGGTCACAGACAGGGAGGTCACAGACAGGGAGGTCACAGAGAGGGACGGCTGGTGTGCAGGGCCTCGCGGGGCACCCCCACGGGGACCTGGGGAAGGTCACAGACAGGGACGGCTCGCGGGGACCTGGGGAAGGAGGTTTGCAGGGGGTGGGGCACCACCGTGTAGGAGCCACCTGAGACCCAGCTGACGGGTCCCCATTTCTCTCCTGAGCCAAGGGGAGCAGGGGGTGAGCTGCACGTAAATGAGTCATCAGCATTTCCTTTTATGGGGACCCCCAGGAGAGATGCCATCGGGGCTCCAGGAGCTAGGACTCAGGAAAGAGTGAGATAAACACCTCATCTCCCCGTTCCGGGCTGAATCCCCAACCCCCCAGGCCTCAGAACACGACTGTATTTGGAGATGGGTCTTTAAAGAGGTGATGGAGGTTATGAGGTCATTGGGATGGGCCCTAAGCCACTATGACCAGTGTCCTTGTAAGAGGACATCGGGACACCGACACACACCAGGACCACCATGTGAGGACACGTGTCCACACACCACGGAGAGAGGCTCAGGAGGGACCCGCCCTGCTGATACCCGAAGCCGGTGGTCCTTTGCCACGGCAGCCCGAGCAGACGGACGCACACGGCTCTTTGTGTTTTCACCATGTGTCCACTCCCCAGCAGGGGCCCCGAGACGGGACGCTGCCGGGGCTGGGGGCGGGGGGCCTCGCAGCCAGCTCCGACGCAGCCCGCCGGGCAGCACGCCCTTCCCTCCGCGGGCCGCCCCCGCTGGGCCGTCTGGGTCTCAGGTTTGTGCAAAAAAGAAATAAAAACAACAAGAAGCGGGGACGTGTGGGGGACACCCCCGTCACCGCGAAACCTCTGGGACTTCCTAAAACTGCAAAGCACTTTGGGCCGAAAGGGCCTCGCTTCCGGGGGAGCTCTCCCAGGAGACTCGGCCAGAGCAGTCACCCCCCACCCCCACCCCCCACCCCAACCGAGGCCTCGGCGCCCGGGGGGCCCGGGTGAGGCGAGCCCGCAGACACGTGCTGGTGACCCGATCCCCGCATTTCAAACCACACAAAGCCGAGTGACAACCAGAAGGGGGTGGGTGGGGGGTGGGGACAGTGTGGGCTTGGAGGGGAAGGCGGCGCACAGGGGACGTCCCGCCGTGCTCTCCGCTGCCCCCCGGCCGTCACTCCATTTCCTTGTACTTGGTGAACAGGTTGTACAGGACCCTCAGGGTGGACTTCAGGTCCAGGTTCACCACGTCTGCAGGAGGAAACAGAGAAAGTGTTGACAGAGACCAGAGAGTTCTCCTGGAGCCCTGGGGCTGGCATGTGGGGGACACACCCAGGACGCCCTGGCAGTGCCGTCCTGTGGGATGAGCATCTGGGGCGGCCAGGACAGGGCGTCCCCTCTAGGATTTGCATTGGGACGAGTCTGCACGGTGTGGGGTCTGCAACGGCCAGGGACATTTTCTGGGGACCAAACACCCAAGGGCCAACCTGCAGTGAGACCAGGCTTTCTGGGGCAGGGTAGGGTGGCAGCGGCTGTCACATGCACCCCACAAGGTTGGGCACATGGCATGGCCTGCCGCAGGGTGCTTTCAGGATGACAGCTCCCTCTGGGGCCCGGTTAGCCTGGGCCACCTTCTTGGGTGGGCAGGGGACCTGTCTACCTGGGAGTCAGGCACCCGGTTCTTGTCCCCACATAACCCTGTGACCTCAGACCCGTGACCTGGGGAGGGGCTGTGGCTCATGGGTCACAGGATGCAATTCCTGCCCCTGGACGGGCCTTCCCTGGTGGCTGGTGAGACTCCCAGGGCGGGCGTATGGCGGGGAACGAGGACATCCCGCCCGGAATTCATACTGTCGCTCTAGGGCGGTGGTTCTCAAAGTGGGGTCCCCAGACCAGGAGCATCTGCGTCTCCTGGAGACCCGTCAGAAATGGGACTTGCTGGTCCCAGCCCACAGCCCCCGAATCAGAACGTGTTCTTTAAGGAGCCCTCCCAGAAGGCCTCAGGTCAGAGTCCTGAAATGGCGGTCAGGGAGGGATGGGGGCGGGGGGCCTTGCAGTGGCCTCTCACGACCATGAACGTGCTGCCTCCCTGCTCACGAGCACCAGCCCGGCTGGACTTCAGGGACGCCAACCTGACGGCCATTAAACTGCCCCAAGCCTCTCCTATCCTTTCAAGGCCCGCGGGCACCTGGAGAGGCCCAGAGGTGGTGGCCACAGCCTCCAAGTCAAGTGGTTACCGAAGACCCCGCGTTGGTGGCTCTGTCGGCACAGCCCCTGGGCCCCCAAAACCAGGAGCATGGGGGGAAGGGGACCTACGGTTGGCAGAGCCAGCCTGCGAGCCACCCACGCGGGGGCCTCATTGGGGAAGACAGGTCTGGCCTTCCAGCCACCGTGGAGACCGCCGTCCCTGCCGTGGCCCCTGACTGTCCCCGAGGGCACCTGCTTGGGGTTTTACCTTCAGGCCGAGCCTTGGGTTTCTTGAGTCCCCCATCCAGCATCAGCTCAAAGGCAAAGGACACATTGTGGACCTGCCAAGGACGCAAGAGTTAGCCCGCCAGGTCGGAGCCATCCCCAGGTCCGCCACTGCCCACCGCTGTCCTTCTGAAAGGACAAGGCAGGAGACACAGGATGCACGGCGTGGACAGGGGGCTGCTTTGCGACTCGGCTGACACCTGACCACAGCTATTAGAAATGACCGGAGAGTGAGGCCCCGGCCTGTGAGGACTAGGCCCCCGCCAGCCCCCGAGCCCCACGCCGCAGCCGCACGAGCCAGACACCCAGCAGGACCCGAGGGTCTTCCTCTTGGCAGCGCAAAGGGTTCTCGAGAACCTGGCCTGGTGAGAGGAGCATAGACGGCTCCGGAATAGGAGGAGGCACTTCCGGCTCTGCCCCTGCTGCCCCTGCGCCCTTGGGCTCTGCCCCTGCTGCCCCTGCGCCCTTGGGCTCTGACCCTGCTGACCCTGTGCCCTTGGGCTCTGACCCTGCTGACCAAGTGACCTTGGGGTGTCCTGTGTCCTCCTCGAGATTCCATTTCCTCGTCGGAGACAGAAGGACTCAGATGAGGGGACAGAGCAGAAAGGACCTTGAAACTAAAGCCCTTTCTGGTACTGGCTCCCAGGAATAACGTCCAAGTCTCCAGGACACAGTGGACTCCAGAGAGAGGGGGGCTTCCGTCCAAGTGCAATGCCACTCGTGCAGCTTTTATTTTTGGAAGGACGCAGCTGGACTCCACAGAGGTGTCGGGGGCACCCTACGCTGTGCTCTGCCACCATGGGGACACGCACGCACCTTCTGGTCGAAGCTGTCCGGGGTCAGGTAGAAGTGGTGCAGGGGCACGAAGTAGTCCTCCAGGAGGCCCATGAGCAGGACCAGGTACACGCCGTCTGCAAACTACACAGAAACACGCGGTGATGCCTCCGGGCCGCACACGGACGCGGCGGATGCCCTGTGTCCACTCAGAAAGAGGATAATGTTTTAAAGCAAAACACTCCCTCCCTGGTTTAGGTGACATGGAGGACCTGGGGGCAAAGTGCCACACTCGGGACTGGACGTGACCGTGGGTGTATTTGGTGCTGGATGCAGCCGCATGGACAGGACCATGGCTCCGGGCCCAGACCGCCCGGCCACGAGGCCCGTGCCCCACTACTGACTTGGGGACACGAGCTCCCATCCCTCGGGGGGGCAGGCGCCCCCAGCACGCACGGAGCGCTCCATCCGTGTCAGCGGTGACACTAACACAGAGCCCACAGGCCTGGGGTTTGCAACCCTGTTCTGCTCACCCGTCAGCCGCCCAAGTGCCTTCTTCCAGCTGTACTCGTGGCACAGGACAAGGCCTTCCCATCCTTGAGCCGTGCTGACCATTAGCCCTGGTGTGCACCCAGTGTCTCGTGTTGGTCCAAGTGGCCCCTGACCGGCGGGGCCGGCACTGGGGGGAGAGGCCTGCAGCCTGCAGCCTTCGCCCGAGACCCCCGGCACCACTCGCCGTCTCCTGGCCCAGCCCCACCTCCCACCCACAGCAGGGGGACCAGGAACCTAGAAGGCACTTCTAGGCTCTTTGGCAGACAGCCTCCTGTCCCCTTAGCCAGGACAGGGTGCAGCTGTTCCTTTTGCACAGAGCGCTGCGGGCTGGCGAGGGCAGGGCATCTCCGGAGGGAGGGGAGGGCAGAAACCAGCTACAGGACCACCTTGCCTGCCCCACCTTGCGGGCTGGACCAGCAGTCGGGGGCGGCAGGCCTCACCATCCCTCAGAGGACAGGGATGGCATCCCTGAGGGTCCCCTGCAGGGCTAGGACATGTGATGACCCAAGTCTCTTGTGTCTGAAACTGCGTGGTCCAATACGGCAGCCACTGGCCAGAGGGAGGTGACAAGCAGGACCCTCCATTTCCCCAAACCCAGAGCAGGGGCCTGCGACAGGGCTGTGCCCAGTTCAAAACCCCCACGGAGGCCCCCAGACACCATCACCGCCATCTCCGTCATCAAGAGTGACCTCCACTTCCTTTTTGAATATATATATACACATTCAACTAGTGGCCTTTAAAGGCATTATTCTCCACGGAGCCCCGCGGCCTCTACGGTTTCCAGTTTGAACATTGGGGAGAAGGTCAGGGAGGTGAACACACGGCTCAGCATCACGGGGCCAGGAAACGGCCCAGCACACAACGGCCACTTTTAAAAAGGAGGGGCAGCACTCACGTGGACGGACACCCCCAGCCCACCCCGCTCCGAGCAGGACTCTGAGCCTCGGTGTCTGACCCCCAGGGCATCCGGGCTTCAGTGATGAACATATTTACAAAAATACCTGGTTCCATTGCAACAAAAGAAAACACGTTCCCCGCATGCCTGTGGCCGCCGGCCTGTCCTGGTGGCCCAGCACCTTTGAGCTATTACTTTATGTCAGCGGGGTGCAACCCTTTGGCTGGCCTGGGCCACGCGGAGGAGCTGCCCTGGGCTGCACATGAAAGGCACTCACCCTGACAACAGCCGAGGGGCTACAAGGAAAAGGCTGCAGAAAAAAATCCCGCCGTGTGTTAGGAATGCGTGTCGGGCCGCTTGGACATGCTGCTTTCTATCGTGTGGCGACAGAAAAAGACAATTAATGAAAATCGAAGTTTAGCATCTAACTCGTCTGGCTATCAGTGCTGGCATGTGGGCTCATCTGGCCCACGAGAGTCGGAGGCTGCCAGCGAGGACGTGGGGCACAGGGCTCTCAACACTGCGGTGACACCTTCAGGCGGTCAGCCCTTCTGGGCCCTCCGTGCCGCTCCCTCCGCCCTCATGATTCTATTTCTAGGAGCTTATCCTGAGGACACCGACCAGGCACTGACGGCGTGTGCGAAGGTGCTCACCACACGGCTGTTTACCAGGACCGGAAGCCTCGTCACCAGGGACAG
>PVJL010008045.1:12360-70325 GCA_004026885.1 Lyroderma lyra
TTCACCAAAAACGCACGTACGTAAAGTATATAGGAAAACGCACACCCGACCACGAACTGTGGTTAGTTACCCCTGGAGACCGCGGCGGGGGGCAGTCAGTTAGCATAGGGCCGGACTGTCAGCGTATCAAACATCAAACAACCCGGGGCGGTGACCGGGAGCTGCCCGAGACAATCGGGGCGCTTGCAGACAGCGCGCGACACGAATACGAACAGGAAAGACAGGCCGTTTGGCTTCCAAACACAGCCCCACGCGACTGGCGTCTCCGCGTGGGGAAGGGTCTGGAACACACCCCTCGGCACCGTTCCCCGCGGGCGGCGGCATGACAGATGATTTTTATTTGTTTTGCTAATCGGCATTTTCAGACACTTCTACCATGAACCTGAATTACTTTTTTAATTAGAAAAGCAAATGAGAAAAGGTAAAGGAAGAACAAGGACCGATGGCATCGCCCAGGGGTTTAAGAGGATCAGCCGTGCACCAGCGAGATCGGTACCGGGAGCTTGAGGCTCGGGGTTCGAGCCCCAGGTAACCCCGGGGATAGGTTCACGATGCGACTCTTGTTCTGAAGCATGAGGGCGTGAAGGGCGCGGACCCTCCTCACTGCAGAAAACCCACGCATTGTACGCTGCACTCTTACACTCCGGCGAGCTAGAGAAGACACGTTATGAAGAAGACCCTAAGGGAGAGAAAATGCATTCCCGGCAGCAGCCCGCACCGCAAGCTAATGTCATCTGTCTCCACGATGGACTGTCTGTCACTGTTACACTAGACGTCAGGAAGGAGAGTGTGAAAAAGCAATTCCCATTTCTCTGCAATCCATGCTCTGCTAACAACGCAGCAGCAAGGCCACTGCTTTCCGGGAGCCTCGTGTCATCTGGGTCGCTTCATGGCAGTGAGAAAATCTCCGGACCATTTTCCAATATATTTACTGAACAATATCTGCCAACGAGTGGCACTGAGTCCTTCAAACCTGCATTGTTCAAGGCTCAACCGTTCTCCGCGTCCTGACTGCCGAAAATGACGTGTGCGTGTCCATCAGAGGGACATTCAGCCAGCACTTGCCTGGTGCCAACCACAGCTCTGTGTGTGAGGACCGCGCAGAGAGCAGAAGCGGGGGACAGAACGTTCTAGACTGTTCTGCACATGCAGAGGCCCTTTGGTGGGGGTGCTACAGCACCTGGCCAGGCTGACCAGACGTCCTGCTTTAAACAGGACAGAAAACAGGGGTGCTGTCCTGTTTCCCACGGTACGTGCATGGTCAGCTTAACCCTGGAGGGTGCTAGGGCTTCAATCGTGTCCCCTCCTCACCCAGAAAGTGTGCTGGAGTCCTGGCCCCCAGCCCTGCGACCGTGATCTCATCCGAAGTAGTCTAAGGGAGATGAGGCCGGGAGGGTGGCCCTGACCCGACGTGATCAGTGTCCTTACCAAAAGGGGGTCCTGGAAACACACGCACTCGGGAGGACGCCACGTGAAGACGGGGACAGAGATTGGGGCGGTGCATGTATGACCCCGTCAACATCAAAGGCCACCGGCAAACCCCCAGAAGACCCCCCCACGCCCACCCCTCAGAGGAACCAGCCCCACCAACACTGGGACTTTCAGCCTCCAGAACTGGGAGAGAAGAAATTCCTGTCGTTGAAGCCCCTCGATTTGGGGGGCTCCAGGAGATGGAGACGGGGGGGTCTGGGAGGAGGCCGCATGGCTGGGGCCAGAGCTGGGACGGACCAGATGCTCCCGGTTTGTCCACAGGGCCCACCTGGGATCAGGGCACGTGCTAGCTGGACACGCCGCCAGACGGAGCGTCCTCCAGCCCAGCACCCCGCTTACCTGGGTCTCTAGCTCCGTCACCTCCAAATTCAGCTTGTTCAGGTGCTTGTTCACAAACGTGATGAGGGACTGTCGAGGCAGAGAGACAGGGGCACCGTGAGAGAGAGTCAGCCTCCCCACTCGCAGGGATGGGGCCGACTCACGCCCTCGCCGGCTTTGAGGAACCCTCGTGGTGTCTACCCCCCGCACCCACCCGGCACCACCCAGTTATCATGACGTTACTGACTGCATGCCCGTGCGGGACGTCCGTCCCCGTGGCCCTGTGTGACTGCCGGTGTGTGCTCCTTAGTTCTATCCCCCTGTCCCCCCACCCAGCGCCCTCCGTGACAACCATCCCTCTGTCCTCGGCATCTGTGAGTCTGTGTCTTGTTTTTTTGTCTGTTTATTGGGGCATTTGCAAACCTTGTCACCAGTAACTTCTCAGCAACGAGACCCCGACTTTAATGGAAACTCAATACCACTTGCTGCCCCCCACACCTGCACAGGATGTCACTTCCCTATTCCTTCTACTCCAATGTAGGGAGCAGCTACCGGAGGTTTATCAGCAGGCCGCCTGGGTGGAGGGCGCCAGGCTCCTACCTGAGGGGGACAGGGCACACCCGCACACAGAGCAGCTGGGGACAGGCCGCCTGCTCACTGGGCCGGCTGGGAAGGCGGCTTCGCCAGCGGATGGACACGCCTGGGAACGCTTCCCCGCCGAGTAACCAGCCTCCGGGCCCGCGGGCTCTGGCCTGGCCCGGGAACTCAGGAGCAGGACGGGCCGGTGGGCAGGGAGACACCCAGGGAGCCGCTACGCTGGGTTAAAAGGAGCTAATTGTAGGCACTGCGGCTGCCTTTCTACCATAATTACTCCTCAATCCACGCAGCACACATGGCAGAGCCTCCCACGCATCCCCGTCGTCCGCCCAGCCCGCCGCCCGTCCGCCCAGCCCGCCTGTCCCCGCAGCCCGCAGCCCGTCGTCCGCCCAGCCCGTCATCCGCCCAGCCCGTCCGCCCAGCCCGCCGCCCGTCCGCCCAGCCCGCCTGTCCCCGCAGCCCGCAGCCCGTCGTCCGCCCAGCCCGTCATCCGCCCAGCCCGTCGCCCGTCCCCGCGGCCCGCCGCCCGTCCGCGCTGTGAGACGGAAAAGCCTGGAGACACGCGCCCCGGGCTTACCTTCTTCACCAGGCTGAGCTTGTCGGGGGCGTGGTCGAACAGGGTGTCAAAGGCGTCCCTCTCTGCGTGACACGGGAGGCACAGGGAGAGCGTTCACTTAGGGACACACACGGGCCGCCCCGCCCCCGCCCGGGCCCAGGGGGAGGCAGCCCCCGGCCCCCCGGGGGTTCACGCCCGCCCAGAACCCTTTCAGCTCCGGCCAGAACCACAGGGTGCAGCGCCGGCAAAGAGCTAAATCAAGGACGAGACGCTTCTGAGGTTCCTAGCTCAGTGTCAGTGACACACAGGGTAGCCCTGGGACACGCACCCCGTCACGTCCGCGGACTGGCCTGGGCGCGTCCTGCCCCGCTCCCTTTTCCCACACGTCTTACTTAGTGACAAACCTTGTCAGTAAGTGCCCACCAGCCGGTCGTGGCCGCCGCCCCCACACAGGCCCCAGGACCGCCGTGTCCAGTCTGGGACCCCTGCAGCCTCTGGCTTCGTCCGTCTCCCCCTGCGCTCCCAGCCCCTCTGCTCCATGGTCCCCAGCAGGCCAAGCAAGTTTCTAAAGTGTGACTGGACCGGTGCGCGCTCCCTCCATCCCTGCCCTGACGGAAACGCTCCCACAGCTTCCCGGCAGTCTTACCGTAAAACCCATCCTCCCCGGCTTGGGTGCGTGGGCCCAACTGTCCCAGCGTCGTCCCCCAGCACGCTCAGCGGCCCTGACGTCACTGACCCGGCTTCCCAGCTGCCCCTCCGTCACGCACTCACCCCAGGGCCTTTGCGCCTGCTGTCCACCTGCTGCCCGCTCTGAGGGCCCTTCCATGACCCTAGTAGAGCACCCTGCTGCCACTATCTGCCCCCTTGCCCCAGTGCAACTCTTCCCATAGCATTTCAGCATGACCTGAGAGCACGCTCTGTCCTTTCTGTCTGCTGGTCATTATCTGCTGCCCGCTTGGCGTCCCCAGCGCTGGCACCGCTGCCTCGCTTGTGCCCCGCGCTGTCTCCGGCTCCCCAAACAGTGGAGGGCCCACAGCCGGTGCTCAGAACAAACCAATGAACCAGGAGAGACCCTGCTCCAGTGTCTCTACAGAAAGTCTTCCGGGGTGTCCCCCTGGGTGGGACCGTCTGCAGGGCCCGAAGTGCCCCATTCCACCATCTCCACCCACCGGCCTCCTCCCAGGTGAGCCCCAACCCACTCCAACCACTCTCCTGGGCCCACCCTGTGCTCCAAACACGGAAGCGTCCCCCTCTTTCCCACAGGGAGGCCCAGCCCACCCTAAGAAACGAGCAGGGCTGGCTGGGGGGCGGGGCCTGGCTCCGCTGGAAGCTGCGGTGGGGGTGGGGGGGGTGCAGAGAGAGGCAGGACCCCAGGTGGGAGGGCTGAGGTCGCCAGGGTGCGTGCGGGGCTGTGGGGCGCTGCGCACACCCCGCCAGCCCAGGTGGGAGGGAAGGCACGTGCGTGCGTGTCAGGTGCACGTGTGCGTGGGGGAGGGGGCGCGCGTGCTGGGGGCCGGCGGCCCCGCGGGAATGAGCCTTTCTGCCGCAGCCGCTGGGGCTCGGCTTTCTAACCATCCACGTCGAGTCCGCTGGGGGAAGGAAAGAACGTGGATCTTCACAAAGCGGAGCACACAGGGCGGCAGCTTGGGAGGGGCCGGGAGCAGAGCGGAGCGGCGTGACGTCAGCGGACTATATTTAGCGGGGCCCCCGCGGGGCGCCCAGAATCCAGGTGCACGGGAGGCGGTGGGCGTCACCCCCTCCGCCCGCGGGCCTGGGGGCGGGCATGAACACAGAGCCGGGTTCCAGTCCCGCAGCCCGACTTCCAAGTGCCCTGAGTTAGGCAGGTGGCTCCCCTCCCCCACCGCTGGGGGCAGGGTTAAGGGTGAGGGACAGGGTCAGGAATGGGACAGCAGCCCCGCCCTGACAGGCACTCCGCCTGCCTCCACCCTCCTCTGGGGACAGTCACGGGGTAAACAGGGAGCAGCCGTGTCCCCAGGAGTGGCCCTAGGGGAGGCGAATGAGTAAACCACGGTGACACAAAGGAGACAGGGACCCCAAAGGGCCAGAAAGGACATGGGAAGGGGCGAGACCAACTAGAGCAGGCCCACGTCTGAGGCATGCCTAGTTGGTCCAAATAAAGTTGTTTTTGTTGGTTTGAGCCCACAGTTTTGACATTGGGAGGTCCACCGTGCGTTGGGAATTTCTAGCTTCTGGTGAGCCGCTGGACGCTGGGGTGACAGTGAGTCCACATGGCCACCTGGCATCGGCGAGGTGCCCCGGACCCCAGCACGCCCACTGCCACCCAGCTGCCGGCCATTGTGAGATAGTCCAGCCACTTCCCTGTGTCCTGTTATTGGCCTGGGCCCTGGAGACACCTGAGCTCGGGGCCCAGGGACACAGGGACCCTGACGTGTGAGCTGGAAGGGCGTCTGGGCACAGGGAACAGAAAGTGCGAAGAGGCACAAGAAGCCCAGGCCTGCGAGAGAGGCCGCGTGGGGCCGGGTCCCCCAGGGCGAGAGGTGGGGGGAGGGGC
This sequence comes from Lyroderma lyra, assembly GCA_004026885.1. NCBI lineage: Eukaryota > Metazoa > Chordata > Mammalia > Chiroptera > Megadermatidae > Lyroderma > Lyroderma lyra. Next base: position 17,856 of record PVJL010008045.1, read on the forward strand.
CGTGAGCACAGCTGGGCGGGCAGAAGCGGGAGAGGCGGGCAGGGCGGGGGTTGAAAGGAGACCAGGAGGAAGAGAGCTGCTCCCTGCCCGCTTCCAGCCCAGGAAGGGGCTCTGGGAAGAAGGCTGGGCGGGGAGGGGCCGCCTGCCGAGAAGGCAGCCAGCAAACCGGTTGCCATGGAGATCAGGCTGCAGCTCCCCAACTCCCCTGGGGAGAGAAGGGCCTCCCACCCACCTCCACCAGAGCAGTGATGGTATCAGGAGGCTGGGGGGGGGGGGCAGCGTGGACCCCTCTGGCCCTGGCTCAGGGTGCTCATGTGAGACCCTCCCGGTGGGGGGCGGAGGGGGTGTTAGCCATGGAGGGTCTGCTGGGCGTTCCGGAAGCTCCTGGAACGCTGGGTGCTGTGGGCAATGCAGGCTGAGGCCACGACACGGCTCCAGCCCCCAGGACGCTTACAGTTAAGGTGCCATGTGAGTGGGGAAAGAGAAATGGGTCGGGCTCCCCAAATGGCCCAGGCCCACGGCAGGGCTCCACACGGGTAAACGGCGGCCCAGGGAGCGAAGCAACCCTGGGAGCCCGGCCAGGAGTAAAGGAAGGATAAGGCAGGGCCACAGGGCCTGGATCAGGGCGGGTCCCCTGGGCAGGGACACCTGAGCGAGAGCTGGAGGAGGGAGTGAGTGAGCCACGCGGGGACCCAGAGGGAGAGAATTCGGGGCGCAGGATAACGCGGTGTGAAAGCCAATGGGCCACGGGCAGGCGGGCCGTGGAGGGGACGAGGAGGCCACAGAGGAGGAGAGGGGCATTGAGAGGGGTGTTCTCAGAGGGCCTTGGGGGCCACTGCCAGGGCCGTGGGTTTGGCTTAGCCCAGGGTGAGGGGTGCCTTAGGGAAGCTCAGCTGCAACCACGCTGCCCAGAAAACCTCTGGGGGGGCCGAGCGGGGGACCAGCACCCCGGGGACGCCCCACCTCGGCGGGGTGTGGGGCTGCAGGTTTGCTCTGGAGCCCAGCTGCGCCCCAAGGCTGCCAGCCTGAGTCACCAGGAGCCCTGGAGCTGCGTCAGCAAAGCCACCAAGGGCGGAACTAATTGCCTGCCACCCACTAATAGCCTGTTGGCGTCTGACACGCGTGCAAGAGCCTATAAAGGAATGAGGACAGCTCCACTGGCTTTGTGGTTCCACCGCCCCCACCCTCATGTTCAACTGTCCCCTGTGTCCATTTTTCACACTGCGACACCTGGCTGTCACCCGGGAGTCCCCATGCTGTGCACCAGCCCCAGCAGCGCCTGCTCAGAGCACAGCGGGGGGCTTCTCGCCGAGCACCTGCCCCCTCTGCCACAGGGCCACACAGCCCCCAATGGGACTGATTCTCCCCAAGTTCCCTGAACCTCAAACCAGGCCCGTCCCAAACGCGGAAGTGACGGCACAGAAAACCTCAGACAACAGTGTAAGAGGCTCTGAGGGCCCCGCTGGTCACCTCGACTCCTCTACAATCCATGGGGGTCTGAGCCCCCCGACAGGCCACCACCCAGACACAGGGCGGGGCCGGCTGCCCACGACGCCTGTCCACCCCAGGCATCCCCGCTGGCCCTGCGAGTTGCTGGCCCCGCCGCTGTCCTGCGTCCCCAGCCAGGCACACGGACAGCTCCCCTCACGCACACTTAAATAATAAAGACGTTAAAAGGACCGAGTTGCTACTTTAAAGCCCGGCATGACCGAGTTCCCCCCGGTGAGCCTCAGGCCCGCTGGAGAAGGCTTAAGGACGCTTAATTGTCTCGTTCCAGACCTTCGAGACTCTAAGAGCCACGTCCCCTCTTCGTGCTCGGGCAGCAGGGGTGTGCCTGCCACCGGCGGTCACAGAGCACGGGGGCCGGGGGCCGAGCCCGGGGACGACTCCGGTGGCACCCCCGCAGCGCGGGTGGGCAGGGCCCCGAGGCACACGCGGGGGGACTTCCATGGGGTGTTTCCTTCCAGCAGCTGTGTCCCCTCCCCTGCCCTGCTGGTGGGTGACGTTTTTCTGCTTCGGAATATTCCCCAAAGCCCTCAGCCAGGGGTTCCCATGCCTGAGGCTTTAAACTCTGCCACAAGGGGTCCCTTTATCTGCCACTCCTCGCCGAGACGCAGATGGGGTTGGGGGGCTTTAAGAGGACAGGGGGACAGCTCTAGGAAACAGCCCCTGAGAACTAACAGCAACCACCCCTCCCACAGAAAGAGCACGCTTCCGCTCTCCGCAATCCGCTCAGCGATCTCGGGGTGAAAGAGCAGGCCCCGGGTGGTCCCCCGGGGACCAGAGCCCCGGCTGCCCGGCCCCGAGGACGTGTGCTGGGCCGCAGGGTCTGCGGTGGAAAGACGGTGTGTGAGCGCACAGCCCGTAGGAGCCCTGCCGGCCGGCCACACCCCACGGGCACGGGCAGGCCGACGTGGCCGCCCTCCCTGCAGGCCCAGGTCACGCCCCGGCCACTTCCCGGCCCCCGGCGCACCGCATCCACCTGCCAGCCCCCTCTGCTGCCGGCCGCCGGCCTCTCCCAGCTCCGAGGAGCCGACCACAGCCCACCGCACGCGCACACTTCCCGCAAGGCTGCAGGATGCCCCCGGGACAGCCCCCAAGTGCCCGGGACCACGACCCGGCCCTCACCCCCACCCTGGGGTTACTTACCAAACCGCCCCATCATCATCCTGCAAACAAACAGAGGGACAGCCGTCAGACGGGCCACTCAGAACGCGGGTTAGTAAGGGCAGGATGGCGGTGACCCGGAGTCGGGGCCCCAAATTGTCCCCGTGAAGTCTCATGTGGATAAACCCTGTCTGCGCTCGTGACACCGCGAGGGCCGGGCAGCAGGTCCACTTACTCTGTGGTCGTGGTCAGCTCCTCCGTGACATGGCTGGAGTGCAGCAGGCCTCCCCGCTTCTGAAAACCCCAAAACGAACCAGTAAATACACGAGCACCCGGAAGGGCAGAGGGCAGGAGGGAGGTCCCCGCTGACCGGGCCGCCGAGGCCACGGGTTGGTGGCCGGACGCCCAGGGACCTCTTTAGGGACAACCAAAGAAATAGGATCATCTTGGACATCCACGCCACACCGGGGTCGGTGGACCGCAGGCTGACCCTTTGGGTGGCTCGAAGCTGCCCCCCACCCTAAGGTCTCCATGTGGCTCTGAGAGCTGGCAGCTGTGGGGGTCTCGGGAGAGACACCCCAGCTCCAAAAGGGGCCCTCCATGTCCTGTGGCTGGGAGAGCTGAGGAGCACTGAGGCACAGACATGACAACAGTCACGTTCATGCCGAACCCTATTTGGAAGTCGGGTCTGTGCAGACGTAATTGTTAGGAGGAGGCCATAGTGGGTTAGGGTGGGTCCGAGATCCAGTGTGCCTGGTGTCCTTACGAGAAAACAGACAGAAACGCGGACACAGAGGGCAGAGGCCACTCGATGCCGGAGGCAGACACTGGAGGAGTGTGTCTGTCAGCCCAGGGACCCCGGCAGCAGGAGCTGGAGGAGGCAGGAAGGACCCTCCCCTGGAGCCCTGCCCACAGCTGCCTCGGACTCCGGCCTCCATAATCGGGGGAGAATAAGTCTGGTGTTTTAAGCCCCCCGGCCCACCCCCGCCCAGATCACGGTGTGATGTCACAGCAGCCCCAGGGCACCGACACGGAGGCTGGCAGGGGTGAGGGGGCGACACCGTGGGGCGGTGGGGCGAGGGGCAGGCCACCCGTCACGGACCTCAGCGTGGAGCTCGGCGGCCAGCTAACCCAACTGCCCCCGAAAGCCCCTCCTTGAACCCCTGGAGGGACGGGGAGCTCACTTCCCGCTGGACGACCCCCTGTGGACACCTCTCAAGACCCAGGCTTCCCAGGCTTCCCTGGGCTCAGCCTCCAGGGGACTGTCCCGGGCCGTTGGCTGTCACGGCCTCACCAGGACCGATACTTAGCAGCGTCCCCTGAGGAAGGTCCGGTGACACTTGAGTCACTTACGTGCACGTGAAATGTGCATTCGGCACCGACCAGAAGCCGGGCCCGGGGCTAGGGATCAGACACGCGAAGCTGAGTGTGTCCAAGGTCTCTCGTATGACCGCTGCCGCTCGAGGCCACACGGCTGGGCAGTGCGTGAGGCTCTGGTCCTCAGGCCTGTCCACTACCAACTGCCGTGACCCTTGCATTGCTGCTCCTTAGACGGGATAATGGGGCGTGCAGGGACAGCCCAGGGGTGCTCGGGGGAGGCCGGCCACTTCCCGGGGCCTTCTCTTCCCGACGTGCTCCACTCTGGTCACGGCCCAGAGTGACCCTGGTCAAAGGGGAATGCACCAGCAAGTGCTGGGCCGGGGCATGAAAACTCCCCACAAACCCCAAAGATTTCCTTGGATCCGAGCACAGGCCTGGAAGGAAATACCCCAATTACTGAGCTGCACGGAGCTCGCAGGCCTGGTCTGACGTGTGCAGGTCTGGGAACCATGCTCCCGTGTGTCCTCAGGAGCCCTTTCTGGGCCGGCCGCCTTGAAGGAGTGTCCAAGAGGAGGGCGGCAGGACAGTCCCCTGTTGCTGTCACCACCACCGACCACAGCATCCCTCCTCAGGAAGCCAACGAGGCCAAAAGGCAGGGAACCGTGGCCTGCTGCCAGGGAGAGGGGCATGCTTCCCGCTGGGCCAGGGCCGAGCTCCCCGGGCCGTGGAGGGGTCAGGGGGCTTCGGGAAGGCAGGACCGGCCAGGGCCTCGCAGGCTGCAGAGACCAGAGGAGAACGAGGGGCTGGGTGTCGCCTCCCTCGGCTCCGGCAGGAGCAGCTGCCCTTGAGGACCCCAGTGTGCTTTCCTATTTAGTGTCCTCAGTGCCAGGTACACAGTAGGTGCTTAATACCTGTGTGCTGGACAGAACTGCAAACACAAAGCCGGGGGGGGGGGTTCTGTCCCCTTACATGGAGGGGACACAGGCAGGAAAGGCTGCTCCCCCTCCCTCGGTCAGAAGCGGCCTGGCTCCTGGTGACGTGAGAAAGGGCCCCGAGCAGTCCCCAGGGCGGTGGGTCCCCGGCAGACGGAGCGAACGCACAGCAGCCGTCACGGGGCGTGCAGTTCACACCGCAGGGCCCCGCGCCCCCCGCCCCCCAGGAGGACCAAGCAAGCTGATCCAAAGGGCCCGACGTGGACGACCTGGCTTTGCAGGGAGGTGGCCGTTCTCGTTAAACGTGCGCAACATTAAACCTCAGCGCTCCCACGCCTCGGAGTGCGCCCGTCTTCAAACCCAGGCCACTGTCCCTGCTCCAGCCGTTGACCTCAGAGCCAGGACAGACGTGGCCCACCAGCCACCCGGCCTACTCACCCGCACGCTCACCACCTGCACGGACACATGCTCGGGGAGGCGGATTGGGGCCCGAAAGTGCGTGGCCAGGGACACGAGGAGATGCAGGATGGCCACCAGGTTCTTCCCGTGGATGGCTTGTGGAGGGCAGGGGAAGAAGAGAGCCGCGTTAGAGCCAGTGACGCAGGGACCCCGAGCCCACGTCCAGAGGCAACAAGGAGGCTGCGTGGCGACGGGGCCTCCAAGGACCACAGAAAACACCCGCAGGCCACGGAGAGCGGCAAGGAGCTGGGGAGCAGCCCACGGCCTGTCACTCGGCTTTCCGATCTCCTTCCCTGTCGGCCCGAGGCCACGTGTGTGACCGCTATTAAAGGCCCGACGCTTTAAAACGAGCGCCTCGGGCGGTGAGTAGTGACGCGGGCAGGAGAGCACACTTAGCACAAGGGAAGGGGTAGGAAAATCACGCAGAACAGGCCACCCTGGCCACTCAGCCGTCACAGCAATGGGCATTGTTACGAACTCTGGCTCTTAGAAAGGCGCTCGTGCCGTCACCCGCGCTGCGCCCACCTCTCCAGCAGCACTGTGCAGGGCTGTGCAGCTCAGGAGGCAGCCCAGGACACGGGCTCCATGCCGGGCACCCCAGGACACGGGCTCCATGCCGGGCAGCCCAGGACACGGGCTCCATGCCGGGCAGCCCAGGACACGGGCTCCATGCCGGGCAGCCCAGGACACGGGCTCCATGCCCGGCAGCCCAGGACACGGGCTCCATGCCGGGCAGCCCAGGACACGGGCTCCATGCCGGGCAGCCCAGGACACGGGCTCCATGCCCGGCAGCCACAGGGGCCCCTCACCCAGCAGGGGCACCTTCTAGGCAAAGCCTAAATGGCCCTGCATTGAGGGTGGGCGTGGGGGGAAGGGAAGGTGGGACAGAGAACTTTCTAGCCTCCCCTGGTTGAGCTCTTCACCTCTCCGGTTCACGTTTTGGCTGGGCATGCTGTGATGATGTCCTGTATTCCTGACGCCCGCACGCTCTGAGTCATAATCTAAAGGTCAGCGTGAGCTGCGTCCCCAGGACCCGCTTTGGTGGGTCATGAGTTCGACAGCTCATCTGTCTGGTGCTGGTGCTTCTGGTATCTGGGTTCCGGTCCCCTCCAAGAACCCCACAGAGATTCCTGTCTTACAGCCTCGATTCCCTCCTTTCTCTGTCAGTCTCCCCTGATCCCCCAAACCAGAAAAGACTCCCCCTTACTCCGCAGCTTGCGGGAGGGGGTGGGGGCTCAGAGAGAATGCTGGGCATGGCTCCCAGGAGTGGGGACGCTGGCTTTCCGCCCGCCCGGCTGCCTCCCACAGAGCAGGCGTGTGAATGGGTGCTTTAAATGCGAGGCTGCAGCCCATGGCGATGGACCGTGTGCACAGCCGAGAGGACAGCCCCCCACCCCAGCAGCGACTCACAGTCTACGGCCCACTGCAGCGCCCAGCCGTGGGGCCGCAGGAGCTCATGCACGGCCTCCAGCACCGTCTGCAGCTTCTGCTTCTGCCCGATCTCGGACTGAGTCACCTCGGCCACGTTCAGCTTGCAGCCCGCCAGTTTTTCTACAGTGAGGACAAGAGCAAACGGCAGAGTGTCAGGACAGCTGGGGGGCCGCCGGGCCACCGCGAGGCTCCCCGCCCCCCAGCCGGATCCCAAGGTGCAGCAGGTCACCTGCAACAATGGGCCGTTTTTGGGGTGTGGAGCCACGGAACTCCGCATTGCAAGTCATCCGTGTTCCTTAGACAACGACACCCCAACGGAAAGGGGGCGGGACGGGGAAAAATTGTGGGTGTAAAGTGGACAAGGCAACTCGAGGTGCAGCAGGGAGGCACGGAGGTGGCCTGCGGGGACAGACGGGGAGTGGGGGATGGGGAGGGGAGAAGAAGGTGGGCAGGGTCCGCCTGCCCGCACGCGCACGCCCCCACGCGTGTCCTTAACATCTGGACACCACGATAAGAAGGGCTCCTCGACGGTCAAAGGCACCTGTGACTCTTTCATCGCCAAGACTGAGCAGGAAGGTTCCGGAGGAGCTGACAGACACTGTCACGTCTACCTGCTCAGGAGTCGGTTACAGGGACTGAGAGCCACCCACGGCCCGCACACCTCCACGTCCCCCTCGGGGCGGAGCAGCCGACGAAACCTGACCCCATGGCGAGGGCCAAGGCCAGGAAGGACCCCCTGGTCCCCGTCCTGGTCGTTGGCTCTGAGACTCGGTGTTCCCTGACCGATCTCTTCTGCCACACAACAGAGGTGACCCTGGGGTCACTGAAAGGGTGACCACGGCGTGACGGGCACAGAGCCCACCACGCAGCAATGCAGAGCAGGCCCTGCCGGCAGCTCCTGGAGGCAGTCGAGTCCCAGCACCCGAGGCTGGTCACAAGCGGGTTTTCGATCTTGCAGGGGGGCCCCGAGTCCTGCCTGAGGCATTCTGACTGCAGCTGCCTGCTGCCTCAACACTCTCTCCCCAGGCCCTCGCCGCCCTGGATCAGAGCAAGAACGGGCACTTGTGACAGTTCCTGGGGGGCAGTACAACCGTACAGCAATGCCTGCTGGGCCCGGGGCACCTCACTCACTCACTCACGGCACAGCTACTGTGCACCTACTGTGCACCTACTGTGCGCCTACTGTGCACCAGGCCCTGTCCTAGGGCTGGACACAGCACAGACGAGACAGGGGCCCTGTGGGGAGATGGCCACAGCTAAGAACCCCTGTGGGGGAGCCGAGAGGCCGGCGTGGTGGGGAGAAGCCACCTGACACGGGGCGCCCCATGGGGGTGCGAGCGGTTCCCACTTGTGCATCACCTGCAGTCCAGGCGTCCTCGCTGAAGAATCCCCAGCTGTCTGTCCCACGGGCACCCTGAATCACAGAGCGGCCCCCGTGTGCGGGGTGCCCGGCGTGCTCCACCCGCCCGCCCTGCAGACCGGACAAGCCAGGCAGCGGGGCGAGGGCAGGGAGCACGTTAGCCTGCCCGGGCCGCTGCGTCTGATGTCTGGGCTGGCAGCTGTGACGGCGCCCTGACTGCCCCCCGGGCTCCCACGCCTGGCCCTCCGCCCGCTCCGTGCGGCCCCAGGGGCCCAAGTGGCCTTTAGAACGCTAACACAGACCACGCCATGGCCCTGCTCAAAACCCCTCATGGCTTCCTGTCACCTGGGGGGCGGGATCGGCCACCACCTTCCCGGCGTCCCCTCCCTCCCTCCGCCCCACGCGTCCTGCTGCCTCCACCCCCGGCTCTTTAAGCACGACTGCTGCTGCCTCACTTCTGGCTCTTAGAACGTTCTTCCGACTCTGCCTGTGGGATGTCCGCGGAGGTCACCTCCCCCAGGGGAGCTGCCCCTGACCGCCCAGCCCCGGCCCAGCCCGACAACCCTCTGCTTTCCCTCCTAGCGGACGCCCTTCAGCCATCTATCTGTGCTTGACCTTGAACTACCCCATAACACGTCTTCCCTCTGCCAGAATCTGCGTGGGGGTGGGGCGAGGGCACCTCCACCTCTGTCACCCCCGCGTCTCCAGAGCCTGGAGGCACACAGCAGCCCCCGGAATCCTCGTTTGACAAACGAAGCAAAGGCCAAAGGAAACGCAATTTTATCTTTCCCTCCAAGTGCCCTTCTGAGGATTGACTTAGGACAAAACACTGCGAGCCACCCATCACAGAGCCTTTGGGGTGAGTTATGTGACAAGGTTCCCCTTCCATGACCCTAGCAAGTGGCCCTCTAAGATCAGCCAGTGTGTAAGAGCCATGTGCCGAGCGTGCAGGCCCTGTGCTGAGTGTGGAGTGTGCAGACCCTGTGCCGGGCGTGCAGGCCCTGTCCCAAGTGTGCAGGCCCTGTGCCGGGCGTGCAGGCCCTGTGCTGAGTGTGGAGTGTGCAGACCCTGTGCCGGGCGTGCAGGCCCTGTCCCAAGTGTGCAGGCCCTGTGCCGGGCGTGCAGGCCCTGTGCTGAGTGTGTAGACCCTGTGCCGGGCGTGCAGGCCCTGTCCCAAGTGTGCAGGCCCTGTGCCGGGCGTGCAGGCCCTGTGCTGAGTGTGTAGACCCTGTGCTGAGCGTGCAGACCCTGCACGCTCAGGCAGTGGGACCACTATCTGTGAAGCTGCAGGCCCCGGGGTCATCCCTCCCTGGGGGGGTGGGGGGCTTCTCTCCCCCACCAGCCCCCTCCTGTCTGCTCTCCCTCAGAATCTGTCTCCTGAACAGATCCTGCCCCCCAAAAGCCCAGGTCTCTGACGCAGTGCCCCCCCACACCCCTGAGGCCGCCTGCACTTGGCTCACCCCCGTCGTAACTATGGAGGAAACGTGCTCCCACCCCAGTCTGCCAGCCCCACCCGGGGGTGTCCTATGGAGCTTTAGGAAGTGCGTTGTCCCTCACACAGGGGACACTGACTCCTCAAGGCCACCCTCGTGAGCCTTTGGGACCCGGAACGTACGTCAGAGCTGCTTGGGGACGAGAGGCTGCTCAGCACACAGCGCGCCCCTTCCGGAGCCCCTCAGTGACCTGGTCAGCGCCGGGGGCCTGACCCAGGGGGGACTTGGGGACTCACACCCCTGCTCTCCCTTTTCATCGTCCTGTCTTGTTTTCAGCCACCAGCCCTGACTGCAGAGCGTGCCCCATCACCACGCTCCCCGTGGGTATGTCCCCAACAGCACCGAAGCCGCAGATGGTTCTGGAAGCTGTGCGTGACCTCCTGCAGCCCCGCGGCTGGGAGCTCTGGGAGAACGCCCACCGGAGAAATGGTGAGAGGACAGGTGACCGGACGCCGAGGACCGGGGACACACCTGGGCACTGTGGGCTCAGGGCAGCGGCTTTACGTCTCCTCTGAGGGCACGGGGCCAGCACCCCCACGTGGAGGACTGGGCGCCGCCCCGGGGCCGCCCTGCGCGGTGGTCCTGTGGCGGGGGCCCCCCACTCACCCAGCAGCTTCTGCAGCACCTGGCCGTCGTACAGGTCCTCCTCCAGCTGCTTCACGATGATCCTGTCCTCCACCAGCACGTCGTTGACCCAGTCGATGAGAACCTGGGGGTGGGGGCAGGCAGGCATCACGGCCTCGCTCGCCAGGGCCACGGGGACCACGGCGACGACCAGGCTGGTACGGGGACACCGGGACGCCCCGGGCACAGGGGCCACGCCAGTCAGGGCCAGAAGGGCAAGCTTCCCCCAGCGTGCAGGGCAGGCCCACGGGGGCTCAGCTACCGCAGGCTGCCCCGGCTTCCGGCGGGAAGTCACGGGGACCCAGGGAAGGACAGCCACCTCCTCGACGGGGCCTCCGCCCGCAGGGCAGTCGCAGCCGGCGGAAGTGACGCTCAGCTCCAGCTCCACCGCGGCAGGGCGACGGGCAGCACAGGGGTCAGTGTCCCCACCCTTCCCCTAAGCTCTGCCCCAGAACAGTCCCGGGAGCCCCTGAGCCTAAAGCTCCCCAAATGGTGCACCCCTCACCATCACCAGCGGAAGGACGTCTTCATCACCCCCAAAAGCAACGGCATTCCCGCCAGCAGGTGCCGCCTGCCCCCCGCCAGCCAGCTCCCGGGCTCCTGCCACCCACCCGGCTGCCTTCGCCGCCCACCGGCGTGCCCCGTCCGGACTCTGCACGGAAGGAGCCGTAGCCCGCGCGGCGCTGGGGCTCAGCAGGACGCCGTCCGGGTCCGCGCAGGCTGCAGCGCGTCCTGGGAGTGGGGTCCTCGCCCGTCTCGCAGGGGAGCCAAGGGCACCGGTCGGCACGCCGCGCCCCTGTCACTCTCAGAACCACGCAGCCCACCCCACGGGCCGCAGAGCCCACCCCAGCCGGGCGCGTCTTCCTCCTCGAACTCGAAGGGAGGAACCCGGTGCAAACCCGTGGGGAACGGGGGGCACGTTGGGTGCGGGGAGGGGTGGCGGGATGAAGGGGGAGCGGCCCCGTGGAGAGCAATGGCCAGCCTGCCCTCAGCTGCCCGTGGCCACGCCGTCCGCTCCCCGGCTGCCGCCCTCCTCTCTGAGCACCCTCCAGTGTCCTCAGGGCGTCCTTGTCCCCTGTCTCCCCCTGATGGTTAAAGGACGTGCACCTGAGACCCCGCCCTGAACGCCGCCCCCTCCCCCCTTGGAGGCCAGCTCAGACCCCCCCGACGTCCCTCGCTGGGCCTGTCCCAGAACCCCCTCCGTGAGCTCCTCCTACTGAAGCCATCGCCCACAACCCAGCTGCTTTTCCTGAGAGTGTCAGGAGCCTGGACGGCCCCCTCACCCCGCTTCCCCCGAGTTCGTAACGGGGCCTCCGCCTCACCACCTCCTCTCCCGCCGCCCCGGTCCAAACCGCCCCCCTAGACCAACGCCACGGCCCCGACAGAGCACCCCGCCTCCTTGCCGCGTTTGCCAAACCCCCCACCCCCGTCTCGGCCTCGGGGCCCTTGCGCGTGCTGAACAGCCCCCACCACACTCCCTGGGCAGCGCCCACTCCTCCCTCCGGTCTGGAGCTTCTGTCTCATCCTCCGAGCAGGCCGCACGCCCCCACCACGGCTCCCACCACAGCTGCCTCTATCCTGACCCGGCTCACCTTTGCGACAGCAGCACACCTTCGCACGCTCTCTCCTACTGAACTGTGAGCTCTCCGGGGGCAGGACCGTGACCGTCCTGCTTGTGTGTTCCACGTGGCTCTGTCCCCAGCACCCAGCGCTCACTGGCCGGCACTGGAGCTCTAGGAGTAGGTGCTGAGTTAATGACCTAATTTACTGAGCACCTACTATGTGCCAGGCTGCGGGAATAAATAACACAGGCGGAGCCTCGGTCCTCGCGGCCCTTAGGTTCTAATCAGGCATTAAAAGCCGAACAAGGACCTGCATTTTCGGGCTGCGCTCGATGTGACGAAAGTAAGGCAGAGTGCAGAGGGGAAGGCTGATGACAGACACCTCAGCAGGGCGATCAAGGTCACCGTTTGCTCAAGGCCAAACCCACCGTGGCTAAACTCGGGACGGACCCCTGGGAGGCGCTCGGACAGACCCAGGAAGGCCTTCGGGACACGCGGACATTCGGCTCCAGGGGCCGCCTCGCCCCTGCTGGGAAGAAACCAGCTTCCAACGTTCCACGCGGAGCGCTGACCAGGTCAGAGCCCGAGGACGGAAACCACAGACCGAAAGGGAGGAATCGCAAACTCGGCGCAGCGGGCCCCGGGCTCGGCTCCGGAGAGCAAGCACAGACAGCGCCCCGGCCGTGCCCGCGGGGGTGCCGTCCCCCCGGACACCCCGCCTCCGCCCTCTGGTCCACAAGCCTTTCTACAGGCAGCGCCAGGCGTGGCTGCTAGGGACGCCCTGCGGGTGCACGTCTGGGACACCCCTCCCGACGCCCTGGGCACCGGGCTCTTTGCACACACGCTTCCCGGTCCTTCCGAATGGTCATCGGGCTCCGCAGCCCGTCTGCCACCACACCGTGACAGTTAGGTTTCAGTCCCTCCCAGACCGGCTGGTCGGTGCTGGAGCCTCAGAGCACCGGGCCGGCCGCCACAGGCGCGAGGCCGGCTGAGGCAGCAGGGTCAGCGGCTGGAGCGTGGGGACGCCTCCCGGGCAGCTCCCGGCAGCCCGCACGGCACGGCTTCCCCCGGAGGAGCGTTTTCCGGAGGAAGAGCAGAACTCAACCGCCAGGGCGCGGCTCGTCCGATACGCTGGGGGGCGGACGTGACCCCCACTCCTGGGGAGGGGGCCGGACCCCCGTGCGCCCTCCGGGCGGAGGCCTGGCTCTGGTCAATCATTCCGGAAAGCACCAGGACCGCCATTCCCGCTCTCGAAATTCAACGCGGAGAGCCGCGCATCCGCACACGGCGCCCTCCCCACGGGGCCGCACGGGGAACCCCGGGTGCTCCCAGAGGACGCGGCCCCAGCCGGGGAGACTGAGGGCCCGGCCGGCTCTTGGACCCCCAGGCTCCTCGTGCGGCTTTGGAACCCCCACTGCACACCGACGGCCCACGCGCACCCCAGCGCCGAGGCGGGCCCGGCCGGACAGGGGTCACTAAGGTGGGGTCACTAAGGTGGGGTCACGTACGAGCTCACTCGTGCCCGCCCGTCAGCCCCCGGGCGCCACGCAGGGGGCAGGGGTAGGCGCTGGAATTTGAACCCAGGAAAGCGGACTCCGGCACCCACTGCCCCCTCCCCCTGCACTGCACACGACGGACGCCCAAGGGGAGCTCTGGAGTGAACGCCGAGAACGGGGGCACTGCTACGGGACGCAGAGGGCAGCTGGCAGCACTTCACACAGTGACAGGGCTGAGGCAGCAGGGTCAGCGGGGGCGCGTCTGCAGAGGGAGACGGGACAGGGGCCCAGAGCGGAGGTAAAAACAATACAAACGCGCAGACACAGGACAGAGGGAGAAAACAAAGGGACCGAGGGCGCGTCCTCAGAAGTGTCCCGCTGGTCTCAGGACAGGGACGTGGCCCGAGGTCGGGGTGCCAGCCAGGCCTCACCCGGAGCGGCTCAGGCCTGCACGCGGGCCACACTCTGCACCGACGACGACAGTTTCTGAGCCGAATCCCCACACGGGACCACGGGGAGGCCCTGTGAGGCCCTCAGATTTCCTGGGCCAGAAGCTGGGGTACGTGCAGCCTACGGGGGAGGCGGCAAGAACCACGCTGGTGAAGGGGAGGGAGGTGTTTTGTCTGAGCCCCCAAGCCTGGTTCCCGAGGGGTGCGGGTCCCGTGCATTGGTCCCCCCAGCCATCGCCCCATCCTCTCTGCCCAGAGCGCCCCTTTCCCAAGATTCGGGCCCTGTAGGTCCGGGTAGGTCAAGAAGAACTGTGTCTCATCCGGAGCCGCCTGTCCCTTTGGGGGTTCCGATGTGCGGCCTCACGCCCCACTGCTCCCCCAGCCCCCACCCTCGCCACCGCGTGTCCGACACGCACGGGTCCGCCCGCTGCGCGCAGACCGGCCTCCAGGGCCGGGGCGTCCGCGGGCAGCCAAGCCTGACTGTCTCCGGCTTTCGTCTGTTCAGAGGAATAAGCTGGTATTTGGGGGGGCGGGCGGGAACCTTAATTAAATAAACTCGGACTCGACATCGCCGGGTGGCCCTAAAACGGACATTTTCCATTAACGTTTCAGAAAGGACCCACCTGGCGCAGGTGAATCAGCCCTTGGGACGGCCCGGCTGTGCCCCACAGAGGAGGTGGAGGTGGGCGGGCCTGTCTCAGAGCACGCTGGGTAGCATGGGTCTGCGTGTCACACGCACTGCCACGAGCAAAGCCCCTGGGGTCCCCGGGGGTCCCCTGGGTTGGCCGTGGCTGCAGAAGCGAACCCTTTCCCTGGCCACCAGCTCCGGGGCGGGCACTGGTCCGTCGGGGGGCGGCCGCCGTCAGAGCCCAGAGCCTCTGCGCGTCAGGGTCACCATCGGAGCCCTGTGGTGGCTCAGGTCACAGCCATTGAACCCACCACCCGCGCGCGGGCACGACAAACGCTACGAATAAGGCCTCGCCGCTCGGCTGGAGCGCAGACCCCACGCCGGGAGGACAGGCTGCCCCACAGAGCCACCAGCCCGCCCGCCCTTGTGTCCTTGGGAGCCACGGGGCCACCTTCTTGTCTGGCTGGGCTCCACACTTCCGGAAGCTGCGGGCTCACCATCTGCCCGGAGCAGGGGTGCCGGCCTCAGACGCGGCCAGTGCGGCCGTGCGTGCCCGCAGCTTGGAGCCCCCTGACGCCCCCCACACGCTGCGGAAGGAGCTGGAACCCAATGTGCAAGGTTCTAGGGTTGTTCCCGCCAGCTGCCCCTCCTGCCCAGGCAGAGCCCAATCCAGCAGTATTAGCAGCCCCGGGGGGGCACCTGGGTGGCACCCCACGCCGTGACCTTGGCTCATTCTATGGCTCCGTTCAGCCTCCTCCCCTACGTGCACATCCCTCCACCTAATGCAGCATTAAGGCCCCTTTCACCAGCCCACGGGGTTTGCTGCTTTTGCCCACAAGAGCCTGAACCCCAAAAGCTTTGCCCCAACAGGAGCGTTCCAGCCAAGAGCCCCTCCTTACCTTGACCAGCTCCTTGAACTTGGGGTCATCCTTGGAGGTGGGGTCTATCATCGTACGCTCCTCGTTCTCCTCTGCCGGGACAAAGCGGGGACCCAGGGGTCAGGGTCAGCGTCAGCGGGGGCCGCAGGCACGCCAGGGGTCAGGGTCAGCGTCAGCGGGGGCCGCAGGCACGCCGGGGGTCAGGGTCAGCGTCAGCGGCGGCCGCAGGCACGCCGGGGGTCAGGGTCAGCGTCAGCGGCGGCCGCAGGCACGCCGGGGGTCAGGGTCAGCGTCAGCGGGGGCCGCAGGCACGCCGGGGGTCAGGGTCAGCGTCAGCGGGGGCCGCAGGCACGCCAGGGGCCGCCGACTGCCCCGCACAGGCGGCGGGAGACGGACTGAGAGCAGAGCACCCTGCCGTGTTCGCAGCAACACCGAGCCCAACGGCCGCCTGCCGACGTGGAGGGTCAATGTACCTTCCAGCTGTCGGCCTACAGCAGGGCTCTCAGGCGGTAGTGACTGTGTCCCCACCCGCCCGGAGGACATGGAGCAACGTCTGGGGACCTTTCTGGTTGTCCCCACTGCTGGGGGCATGCTCCTGGCATCTCGTGGGTAGAGAGGCCAGGGATGCTCAGGGGGCCCCCACGGTAGGGGCTCGTCCGGCACCCCCTGCCCCTGGTTCCTGGGCAGAGAAGCCCTGCTCTCACTCAGGCCCACAAGCTGGTCCCCACGTTCCCCTTGGACGAGTCACCCAGGACCGCCTCCCGGGACAGCAGCTCCCGCCAGTGGTAACAACCAAGAGTCACGCTCTTCCAAGAGGAGAGGCAGGAGGCCCAGGGGCCCCGCGGGGCAGCGGGGAGCTCGGCCAGCACTTGGCCACAGGTCGCTGGGCCGGACGTGCGTGTGCGTCTCTTCCGCACAAGCCCTTGCCGGCCTGGCCTTGAGGTGGAAACCACAGGACGGGGCTCAGCGGGGACTTCCCTTGGAACCGGGGCTTGGAAATCAATGGAATGCCGACAGCCTTCCAGATCGCTCAGTCCCCAAAGCACGCTTTCAGGAAAATGTGCCCAGGCTGTCACCCTGCTAGTGCCGGGCTAGGACGTGGCCCCGAGGAGGTGGGGGCAGGGCCCAGGCCGGGGCAGCTCCGGCTTGCACGGGGATGGGAGGTGTGTACTCACCACGACTCTGGCGGTTTGACACCCTGGGGCCCGGGGCACCTAGAGAGGCTGCCCCCACCCCACCGGGGTTAGCTGATTCCCAAGACGGCCAGCAGCTTCCCCGTGCAACCCACCAGAGCCCACAGCCCGCCAACCTCTGTGACCAGGTTCAGACAGTCCCAGATGGTGTCCCCTCCCGAGTCACCCCAGGGCCAGATACGGAAAAAGCAGGGCAGCTCCTCCACCCCAGAGCCCACCGTGGTCCCTTAGCCAGTCCTAACCCTGCCCCACCTGTTTTCCCCCATGGAAACCACAAGGAAGGCTTCCGCCTGCACACTCCCTCATCCCCCTGCCCCCCGCCCCACCTGGTGCTCCTCCGTGGGGCCCCGCCCGCCGTCATGCGTCCCCCAACTGGGGCCCTGCGTGTCACACGCCCCGTCAGCCTCGCCAAGACCCCACGCCAGCCGGCAGAAGCTCAACTCTCTCGTGAGAGGGAGGTGGTGGGACCCACGGTACCTAGCAGGGTGTCCTCAGGCTGCAGGGTCACCGAGGCAGGGGACATGGGCGAGTTGATGGCATTTTTGCCTTCTTCCTGCAGGTCACTCACTGTGAGGCAGAAAGAGAAAGGAAAATGTGGTCAGTGCAAACGGAACACCGAGGCCCACGTCTTGGCAGCAGAAACAAAGAGACATCAACTCCCGTTTTTCAGGCGTTTAACAAACATTCCCAAATGGCTTGTCGCCCAGAAAAAGTCTGAGGAGAAAGGCCACGAACCAAGGACGCGTTCTGCAACGCCTCCCCCTCGCCGAGACCTCCCCGGCCCGCCAAGCCCTGCCCGTCGTGTCCACCGCTGTTTGGCATCTGAGCCTAAGACGCGGAAGCTTCCAGACGCTTCCAGATCTGCCCCGGGTGCCGAGACGGACAGAGGTCGGGTCACCGTGGCGGGGGCTGGACAGGCGGGGTCTGGGGGGCCGGGGGCCACGCCGTTGGGCCTCGGGGGGCAGGTGAGTCATTGCCGTGAGCCCCAGAGGTGCCGCCCACACAGGTCGTGCCCTCACCTGGACACGGAACGGGCCACCAGTGGGAGCGGCGGGGCAGGTGACGCAGACACGCTCCCCGGCAGCCCTGCTGCCTTATCGCAACACCAGAGACGGGAAGGAGAAGGAGTGCGGGTTCGGGTGACAGAAACTGGGTCACGGGGAGACGGAGCCTTTTCCACAGCCCGGGAACATCAAAGATACCACGAAACGGGGCCCGGTTTGCGTGACCTTAATCAAGGACAAATGCTCTCCCAGGCCCGCCCAAGGCCCAGTGCGACGGTACGTTCCAGAGGGGCTTGTGATGCACCGAGAGGGGAAGGAGGTCCTCGAGTCAGGGGGCGGGGGTCCCCAGGCAGACCGCAGGGCCGGCCGCCCGCCGTCACGAGCCCGGATCTGTGGTCACAGAGCCCGGGGTTCTGATGTCCCTTTGCCGCATGCTGGTGTGTGGCTTAGAGCAAGTCCCGTCACCTCCCTCAGCCTCAGTTTCCCCCTATGTAACGTGGGGGTGGCCGCAGGACCTGCCTCCAGGGGGGCTCTGAGGAATAAGTGATTTAGAGTGCAAGCTCTGCAAAGTGGGGGGCTCCAAGAGGGGCGCCAGCTGAGGAGCACGTGCTGAAGAGGAGGGTGAGAGCCCTCGCTCCATGAGGACCACGGAAGGCTACCTGGAGGAGGCAGGCCCCGAACGCAGCCTTCAAAGACAGCAAGAACCCAGAAAAGGGACTTGGGGCTCTGCACGAAGCATAGGGGTGACAGATCAGAGCTGGGATTCTGGAAGCCCCGCACGGTGGCCATGTGCGTGGTGGCCACGTCGATGCTGGCCACAGGATGGCTCTGCCACCTCTCGCCGCCCGGGGTCTCCAAGGGTCGCCTGGCCGAGGAGCTGTCTGTGGACCGGTCAGTCGACAACGGGAAGGAGGGGCCCCTCTGGAACCACAGCTCTTCCCCAAGGACCCCCTCCACCCACTCAGTGGCTCTCCACCCATCCCAGGAATGCGCTGGTGCCTGAGGTCCTGGTCCACTTCCCAGAAAGGAAAGCCCTTCAGGGTGCGAAACGCCAGCTGTCCTGAGTCCCAGAGAAAGGCCCGGAAGGACGTGTGCTGTGCACAGCGCACGTGGGCGTTCGAAGGCCCCGGGGTTCCGTGTCACGCGGCCGGGGGGTTCATGGCGAGATGAATGCCTTGTCCAGCCAAACCCAGCAGCAGGCCACCAGGGAGCCGATGCCAGTGCAGCCCCACCGCGCCAGGGGTGACATTCCGTGGCCGAGGGCCACACAGTGGACATGGGCTGGGGACTGCCAGGAGGGTCAAGGAGAGAGGGGACGGAGGCCAGGGTAGAGAGAGAGCCGAGGAAGGGCGTTTGAGTGGACGAGTGTCCCTTTGGGGACGGCCACTCCTCACTCTGCCTGGGGACTTTTCAAATCAAGCTGGAAACGTGGGGTTTAGTGTGGAAGCTCCCAGGTTATGAAGGTAGCAAAGAACCCAAGTTCTGTGGGCCAGCCAGGGGGTCACTGTTTGTAACCTCCAGTCACAGTAAATGTCCCAGCCACGCTCCCGCCTACGATGCGCCGGACACGGTCCGTGCTGTCCTAACGGCTCTGGGCGGGGGTGACAGGTCCCAGCCGCGTCCCGGCCGAGTGGGTGCCTGACGGGCACACCAGTGAGCCCGGGAGTCAGGACTGAACCTGGTTCTGCCTGGCTGTGCATGTCCCCAGCTCAGTCCTCCTACCCCTCTGCCAGCCTCAGCTGACCGGCCACCCCCTCCAGGAAGCCCTCCTGGGTGTTCCGCACCTGCTCCAGGCTCTCTCTGTCCCACGCAAGTCGCACAGCCCCGTGAGTCCCCTCCCCCTGGCCCGCCCGCCCGCACTGGCGCTGGCGCGGCTGCTGCACAGAGCACGTCTCGAAGGAGATTCGAACAGCAGCACGCGGAGGGCGTAGAGCCCCGCACCGGCCTGCCGGAATCAGGTCCCGGCTCGGCCACTGATGGCCTGGGGATCCCGGGCACGGTGCTAGAATGCTCCGTGCCTCCCTTTCCACCTGTGCCGCGAGGCCTGACCCACCTCCAGGAGAGACCGAGCCCTCAGGACGACCACGGGCAGGCCGCATAAACGCGTGTCCCCCAAGCCCACTGCCCTGCCACCTCTGCACCCAGAGCCGAGGAAAGGTGGGAAGCAGCAGCCCCCCCCCCCACCTCCCTGTGCGGACTGCGGTTACAGGCACAGGGAGGGCAGGAGAGGGGCCCGGGCACCAGAGCCGGGACCCCGGCTGGCCCCCTGCCCGCTGAGCCCAGGCCGGCTGCTTGGGGTCCACCTTGGACTCTTGCTTTGTCTTGGGTTTAACGTTTTTCTGCATGCGTTTCATTTTATTTATTTACTTTTTATACCCAGGTTCTTTCCCGAAAAAAAGGCTTTTAGGCAGGCTTCGTCCCCCTTCGACATTATTAGGAAATACGTCTTCGAAAGCAGCTGGCTACAGAGCGGGGTTGTCACAGGGGAGGCACCGATCTGAAGGCACAAAGGCTCCTGGCTTCTGGCCCTCCAGGGGGCCCGGGGAGGGGGTGCCAACACTCCCCTGGCGGAGATGGGGTGCGGGGAGCTCACGGAGGGCTCACCTGCTGGGGGCTCGGCAAGGATAAAGAGGCCTCAGGGGGGATGAGCCGGGGGCCCCGCGAGGCCGACTGTGACAACTCCATTTTCTGACATTTTTCTACGTGTGTCATTGCAACGCAGCAGAGGAGCTCTGCCATCTCTGGGGGCTCTCGCAGCACCTCCACCCGTCCTGGTTTGCACAGAGAACAAAAGACCAGGGGAGCACGCTCGCCGGCGGCCTGTGTGAACAGGATCAAAGAGAAAACGCCAGCAAAAGAACGAGGCCCTTCCCCCGGCCACAACTGAAAGGACTTGGAGCCGGCGGGAGAGCCGCCTCCACTGGGGACACTTAACCAGCCCTTTTCAAGACGGACCCACTTCTGGTCACCACTGCTCCTCCTCAACGCGGCCGGGCGGTGCTGGGAGTCGGCGTCGGCCGGACACAGAGGAGAGAGCCCAGCGCCGCCCGTCAGCTCGCCCCGGCGGGGGAGGGCAGGTCGGGGGCTAACTTCCGTGTCTCCCGGGGGGCCCCCCAGGAAATCGCCCTCCAATGGGGCTTCCTGGGCCCCCGCCAAGTGAGAGCGATCTACGGATTCTCCTCGGCGCTCAGAGGGGTCGTTTCTTTGCAGACGTTGTCATTTAGCAGAATAATCGAATTCTTCAGCCGTGAAGGTCTTCGTAACCGAGTTCTTCTAAAAATCAGGGCGATTGTGCCGCATGCGACAACCCCACAGCTCCGCGGAGCCCCAGCCAGGACCAACCAGGAACAACGATGACACCCACGGACGCGACGGCCGGGGGGCGATGCTGTCGGGTGACCCTTTCTGACGTCAGGGACCAGCTGACCGAAACCGGCTACCGAGCACCATTCAAGGGGCGAGCCGGCTTCCGGCACAACACCCTCGTGGGGCCTCGGAGCTGAGGTCCGGTTCGTCGTCCAAGAGTCTCAGGATCGCGATGGGGGGGTGGCAGCACCCGCCCAGGGCAGAGGCACGGAGGAGTGACCGCCCGGGGAGAGCCGCTGGGCTCCCCACCTCAGACGGGGGGAAAGAGCGAAGTTACTCTCCGTCATCCGTGTAGCAAAACGTGGAAGAAAGCGCCCCCTAACCTCTCGAGTGTCCGGTCTGGCCTGCGTGTGCCGAGGACGGGATGCACCGTCCTGAGCCGGCCGTGTTTACTGCTACTCGGCGTGGGGGGTGGGGGGTCCCCGAACTGCGATGGCGAAACCGCAGGGGTGAGAAAGGCCCGCGACGTGGCCCAAAGCGTGGGGTCTCTTGGCCCAGTCATCTGACTCGGGGCGCAGTACGTCTGGAGGCTAAAATGCACGCGTGAGCACGTCAGTACGGCGGGAAGTGCAGGAGGTCAGCGCCGACCCACAGCAAGAGCTCACAGCCGGAGATTGGGCCCGTCAGGGCCGCCGCCGGCCCCGGGTTCCAGGACGCTGGTCGCAGGCCAACACCTTGACACAGCGGCTGAGCAGTTAGAACAAACACCAATTAGGACGGAATGATAGCAGAGCTCAGCTCTACGGAAAGCAGCCGGATGGCAAGTGGGCAGTGCCAGCGACACAGCCTGACCCCCACGCCAGTGCTGCCAAGTGCCGAGAGCTTCCCAAAGTCCACGGCCATCCTGGTGGTCAGCGGCCATCAGCGGTGACGGGTGGCCCTGCGAGGGCAGACGCCGGGTCTGCAGGAGGTACGGCTCCAAGGACTCAGTGACGTTAAAAAGCAGCTGCAGGCCGGAGACGAAGGCGGGCCGAGCCGGCCCGCCAGCCGGGGTGTCCCCCAGGGACCACGAGGGCCACCACCACGGAGTGAGAGTTCTGGAGCTTCTGGCACGTGTCCAGTTACCCCTCTGATGAAAAGCTGGACCCACCCCCCTGAAGCCAGCCCCCCCTGACCCCCAAAGGGCTGCCCGGTTTTGCTTCCCGTTTCTCCACCCTCTGGAGCTCAAGGGCCTGGCAAACCACTCCATCCTGGCCAGAGTCACCCTAATCTGCTGACAAATCCTTTGATGTAACCCTCTGTGTCCCTGCGTTTGTCACATTCCTACCAATCAGTGCTGCTGGCCCCCAGTGAGTGCTTGAAAGAGATTCGATCAGGGCCACGAAAGTCTCATTAGTTGGTGATAAGGGGCCAAGGGGCCCCGCAGGAGCAGAGGGTGGGGCCCGAGCGAAACCCCAGAGAACTCAGAACTACCCGAAAAGGGACACCAAAAAGGGACACCGACACCCCCCTCGTGCTTGGTGGCCACGGTCACGCCCACCCAGGCGGAGGGGGGGGTAATGACGCCCAGCGGGGGGACGCGCCCCAGGAGGCTGACGCACGACGAGGGAATTTGCTTCATAAAGAGAAAACAGAACCGGAAAGAGCCAGCCTGGTCCGGCAAGTTCCGCTGGTCTCCCGGTGCCAAACTATAACTAATTCCTCTGCTCAGTAAAGTCCCAGGGAAGCCCTACGTGGGCTCTGCTGAGAAGATAAGAAGATTAAACCATTAAGTCATTTAAAAAAACAAAAACCGGCTCCACGTGCGTCTGCTGCAGAAACGCTGGGCTGGGAGAGAGCCTGGGAAGGCGCGCGCAGAACATGCCGGAAGGACGGCGCCCTCTGGTGGCGCCTCTGCACACGCACCAGCGACAGGAGACGACCTGCGAAGGTTTGCCTCAGAATCCTGCCTCCAAAAGCACGTGGCTCTCTGTGTGGTGACCCTGGTGCTGGTGGCTCTGTCACCACCTGGGGTACTTAAGGGGCCAAGGTGGCATTTCTGCCCAGGTGCAGATAGCTCCACCCGCCCCGAGCCGATGAAACACTCAAGGCAACAAAGGCGAAAGGCCGTCACGACCTGTGTTGGTTTCTGGAGGGGAGGCCTTTGGAGCAGAAAGAACATCGGGGAGCCCAGGACGCGTGGAGGGGCCCTCCCGGCCACCCCAGATCATCAGGAAACCCAAGACATGTGGAGGGGCCCTCCCGGTCACCCCAGATCATCGGGGAACCCAAAACATGTGGAGGGGCTGTCCCAGTCACCCCAGATCATCAGGAAACCCAAGACACGTGGAGGGGCCCTCCCGGTCACCCCAGATCATCGGGGAACCCAAGACATGAGGAGGGGCCCTCCTGGCCACCCCAGATCATTGGGGAGCCTAGGACGCGTGGAGGGGCCCTCCCGGCCACCCCAAATGAAGTCAGCCTCCCACGGTGCCTCGTCCAGTCCTGGTCTGTGGAGCCTGGTCACTGTGGGACACATGCACGCCTGTGTCCCGGGATTTGTGTCCGTGGTTCTCTGTAAGGACACATGTCCAGCCCACCCGTCTCCCCAGCTCCCTGCACGGGGCCTGGTCCAGAGGAGGCACTCAGTGACACTCGGCGAGTTGATGGTGAATGAATGAATGAATGAATGAATGAATGAATGTCTCGGGCCTCTACCATTCCTCTCTGATACCTGTTTTTGGAACTCACAGGAGTTATTTTCTACTCTTCCTTTTAGGGTTTCTGAGGCAGACTGGCTAGGGTCCCCCGCCTCCCCCTAAGATGTCCACGTCCCAATCCGGGAAAGCTGTGACCTCCAAGGGATAAGGGACTTTGCAATGTGATTACATTAAGGGCCTTGAGGTGGAGGTCATCGGGTTATCCAGTGGGCCTAGTGTCATCACAGAGGTCCCTGCAAAGCGGATGCAGGTGGATCGCAGTGAGGAAGGCGGCGTGACGACGGCAACGGAGAGGCCACAGGCTGCGCAGGAGGGGGAGAGGCCATCGTCCCAGGAAGGGGGCGCTTCCCCGCCGGAGCCTCAGACTTGTGCCCCAGAACGATACGGTAAGAAGTGTGTGCTCCTCCGGCCACTAAACCTACGATGACTCGTCACAGCGGCCCCAGGAAACTCACATGGCCTCGAGACAGCCCCAGCTGCGCCACGTGGTCTCCAGAGGCCCAGAACATTCCCTGGCCACGCCTGGGTCACCGAGCACCTGCTCTGCACCAGGCACCTCGCTAACCTCCGTGACACAGCCGTCACGGAGACAGGCACGGCCCCGGGTTACGCAAGCAGAACAAAGGATGAGGAGACCAACGGACCAAACCCCAACTGTCCCCAGGTGTCACAGGTCACTCTCAGGTGACAACGAGGCCTGAGGGGTTGGCTTCCTAAAAGTAAGTCCGCTAACACGTACGAGCTTCTGTGCAAAAGGAGCGGGACAGCCACATGGTCAGCAAGAGCTGAAGTCACTCCTCCGCCGGGGGCTTCTCAGGGTGGGGCACCGGGCCCGGGGACACGGCTGAGTGGGGGCACAACGCCTGCCCCTCCGCTCTGCCCTCCTCCTTGGCCTGGCTACGGGCTCACATGGAGCGGCCCGGGATGACCTAGCGGCTGTGCCCAGCCCCTGTCCGGGGCGCTCAACCTTTGTGTCTGTTCTTCGTCCCCGAGAACACCTGCCGTGGGTGTCTTCTCAGTCCTACCACCATTCCTGCAGGAGTGGGGCCACCAGGTCCTCAGGGAGCAGCCCGGCCATTGTCGAATACTTGCAAGTGTCAGAAGCAGCTCTTCCTCAAGGTTCAAGTCACTGCACACAGTAAGGACCAGTCCAGACGGCAGTGGTCGCCGGGCCTGTGCGCCCAGGTAAGCCGTCTGCCGTACACCTGGGGCCAGGAGCACACAAGCAGGATGGACAGGCCGGCTGCAGAGGGTATTTAGGGCAGTGGAAGTACTCTGTGTGGCACAGAGGGACAGCTTGGACCCCTCTGTCCCTCTGCTTTCTCATCCAGTTTGGACATGCAGTGGGAGCCTGAGGACAGCCGTGTCCAGTCCACCCATCTTCGTCATGGCGCCGTGTGCCCGGCACGGGGCCGGACTCCAACCGCCCGCCCAGCCACCCGGCCCGGCCGCTGTCGGGGGACGCAGACAGACAGAGGGTGATGCCCGACGCTCTCCCACCCCTCCCCCTTCTCGGAGGCCGGATAGGCCTGCCTGAAGCCCTGGCCTCCCGCCTCTGGGTGTCCTGGCAACCGGACACCCTTCCTCCCCAAGGAAGCCAGTGCTCCAGCAGGGTGAGTGCTCTGGCCACCGGTAACAGCTGGGGGCCAGGCAGGGGTGGCCAGCCCCCGTGGGCCAGCACCGTCCTGTGTGGCTGGACAGCTGCTACGCGGAGGTGGCACTGACCCGAGCCGAGGGTCACAGTGCCAAGGGACCCTCTTCTGTCAGCACCGCCCCCCAGGTGGCCGTGTGGGCAGCAGGGCAGACCGTGGGGCTCAGAGCACCGGGGTTTGCTCCAGTGCAGCCTGGCTCCTTTCTGTCCGCCGTGGAAGCCTGGTCCTGGCCCTGGGGCACCGGCCCCTCCTCAGGCCGCCGAAGAACCCTGCCAGGACACGCCGCTCCAAGTCCCCTGGGTGACCAGCCGCCACACTCTGTTATTATTTTGTGTTTTAAGTAACGGTCTGTCTCCAGCTTGAACACACTCCCTGAGTGCAGGGTCCTTTGTCTGCACCCGCGGAGCCCAGCACAGGACCTGGCACACAGTAGGCCCTCAGCACGTGTCTGCTGAATGACGGGGTGAAATGCACCTCATAACCACGCCCCCTCCCGGGAACACGGAAACTGCTAACCCCGGGGCCTACTGCACGGAGTAGGCCCTCAACAAACGCTTGGCAAATAAGCTTTGCAGCCCTACTATGTGCGTGCTGGTCCCTACAGGGCTGGAGGGGAAGGAGGCGGGTGATCGCCCCACAGCCTGATGGGGCCACCTGCTTCCTCATTTCAGAGAGAGGTCCCCCCTAGGCCTTCTATAAGCAATAAATGCCTGTTCAAGTGTACCCCAAATGTCAAAGGCCTGACCTGTCTCCCCAGCTACACGGAAATGCCTGCGATTGGAGAAATGCCTGCATTTGCAGTTTGTGTTGGAGACGCTCACGAGTCAGGGGCTGGGGAAGGCAGGTCCGCTCCATTAGTTCGCTTCCACATGAGATCTCCTCCACTCAGGAAAGAAGTCTGGCTCCTCACGCACACTGATCCTAGAGCCACGAGGGGCTTCGCCTCGGTCTGCGTCTGCTCGGTCCCCCACCCGACAGCTGCTCGGCGGACGTCCGCTGACGTCAGGCCTGGTGCCCGGCGGGCAGGCTGAGGACGCAGACACAGGCCTGGCCCCCAGGGGACAGCAACGGAGGGGTGTGAGAACGCTGGGGGCCTCAGAGGGCAAGAGCAGCAGTCCAGGCAGGCTTCCTGGAGGAGGCAACTCTGGAGTCAAGCCTTCGGGGAGGAGGGGGAGGGCGCCGAACCTCCACGTCTGCATCCCCAGCGGGTAGGCGAAGCGTGTCCTTCCGCTCTGCGCCGTCCGGGAGCGGGACGGTCATAGGCCAGGAAGAGAGACGGCGCCCTGAAGTCCCGACCAGCAGACTGCCCGCGCCTCTCTCCCATGTGAAACCCCTCGCCCTAAGTGGGCGGTGAGAGGTGGCCCTTGGGGTGGGGACCGAGACTGCTGGACAAGTGCCACGGAGGAAGGAAGTCTGACTCATATCGGGGGGCCTGCCGGTGCCTCACATCCTCTGACATGAGCTCACTCAGGCTCCCGACAGAGTCGGGGTGCAACGCCAGACCCGGGAATGGTGGCTCAGCACGTACGCGGGTGACCGGCCCAAGAAGAGGCGGCTAACGGGGACAATGACACTGGAATCAAGTCTACCCCACCACGAAGCCCTCTCCACAAAAGGACCGACAGGGGGAGGTCACGGGCCTTTAGGAAGTCCTGGGAAGCTGTCAGTCCCAGATCCCTGTGGGGAGGTAAAGAGGTCAGGAGGGCGGAGGGCACGGCCGGCTGCTGGTGGGGACAGTTTCCCGGGGTGAGTGCTTGGTGCTAGGCAGGCTCGGCCGTGGGCCCTCGCTGGGCGTCATCTCGCCGACAAGAAAGAGGACGCTTGGGGAGGTCGAGGAAAGCACCCAAAGCCCCGTGACGTGTAGGCCACGGAGCCAGGACGTGTCCCATGAGCTGAGCCTCCGGTCACACCCTCCGTGTCCTCGTACGCGGCAGACACCAAGCCTGCAGAGGAGGCGACACGCCCACTGGTGATGACAGTGATTCCGGAAAAGTCCTCTGGGAGCAAAGGCAGAGCCGGGGGGCTGAGCAACAGGCCGGGGGCCGGGGGCCACAGTGGACACGCGCTCTCCGCTCAGGTCCCCAAGCTTTCGGAGCCTGGGGACTCCTTTTCTAACAGAACACGTGACAGGCCTTCAGCGAAAACACACGTGGCACGGCTTTTACACTCGCAGAACACAGCGTAGGAGCGCCCCCCGGGGTCCTGGGTCCCCAGCCCCCTTCCCCGAGCGAGGCCCACAGACCCCCGTCTGCCCGGGCCCTGTACGACCTCAGGCAGGGTCGAGGCGGTGGAGGAGACACGGGGCGAGGCGGAGCGAAACAGGGGTGTTCTTCCCGGGAATGGCGGAGCCTCGACTCTGCCCTGGGACCGCGGATTCCCCAGGGGAGGGGCAGGGAGCCAGCTCCGTCACCAAGCCCCTCGGTGAGACGGGGACGAGTCCACCCCTGCCCTCGGAGGGGAGGGCGGCGGCTGTGCCTCCAGCAGCCGCCACGCCCTCCCTGCCCGGCAGCCCGCCCTGCGGTCTCGGTCCCCTCCGAGGGGGGGGACAGCCGCCTCCACACTGAGCTGAGCGCCTCCTGCGGCTCTGGCCCCTTCGGAAACACCCCCACCGCCCCACAAAGAGCCTGCCCCAGGGATGTGGGCCATCGAGGCAAACGTCAGCCTGTGGCGTCTTCGAGGGGCGGGGTCCTCGCTTGGTCCCCTGTGGACCTGGCACCGGGGTCCCTTTCTTTGAGGACATATCAGCCAGGGCCCAGAATAAAACACGCGTGCTCTCCGTCCCACCAGACAGGGCAGCGGCGTTTGCTGAGCGCTTTCTCGGGCTCAGGACCACAGGAGCGCTGAGTGACCGGGGTCGCACTCCGTCTCCCGGCGGGTGCCCACGACACGGGAGGTGAAGGGCTCCAACTGAACCCGACTCCCATTCCCATTTGCTGTGTGACGTTGGGCAGGTTCGTCAGCCTCTCTGGGCCTGGGTTTCCTCAGCCGTAAAACAAGCTGTTATGAGGGTTGCACAAAACAGAGCACGTCAAGAGACTGGGACAGTCCCTGGGGCCTAGGAAGCTCAGTACACATTGTCCCCATCTCACAGGGGGGACGTCCAAGGGTCGGCGTGACGACCAGCTGCCACGATCGATCGTGCTGATAACGACAAAGCTCTTCCCATTCCTGCCGCCTCCAGAAGAAAAGAGGGCACGGACCCCTTGTCCAGGGGCGACGAGAGGGGCCAGATGCTGGCCACGGACGGCCAGTTCAAAGGGAAAGACAGAACCGAAAGACGATTCGGGAGACGCCCACCCTATCGGATAGAGACCCCCTAAAACAAAGTCGTCATCGCAACTTGACCCTGAAAAATGTCCTACACACTGTTCTTTCCGGCCCAAAGGCCACCGTGACCCACCAGAGTGACGGAAACTTCCCGACGCGAGTCAGGTGCCCATCTGCAGGCCCCCCGCCCCCATCATCCGCACACCCACGTCCTCGTCACTCCCGGGGACACGTCCCACGGCCGGCCAGGGTCTGAACCACCTGCCTCCACGAAGCAGGCGAGAGGCAAGGCCGGGCCCAGGGTTAGCGCCACGGGCACCGACGAGGAGGCAAACGGGGGGCACTCACTGGAGAGGAGGGCGCGGCGGGCACAGGCGTCAGCGGTGCAGACCAGGTGAGGCCGCGGGCTCAGCGGGGAGACGGCGGGCACGCGGGGTCGTGTACGGACAGGGACAGGCGCCTCCGTGACTTGCAGTTCGAGGCAAAGGCCCGCCCGGGGGGCTGAGGGAGGCCACCGAGGACCGGGGCCGGGTCGTCCTGAGTGATAGCAGCCCGCTGACCACAGGACACCCTTCCTATCTCCACCGCCAGAGGCCTCGTGGGCCAGCGGCCTGCCGCTCCGGAGGGCGGACCCCCAGGCCTGCAGCGGGAGGAAGGGGCTGCCCGCGGCTCTGCGGCCACTTCAGGAGCGTTTATATTTGGCTCCATGGAAACAGGAACCATAGTCTGTGGCCTCCGATAAGCCTGCTCTGGGCCCGGCCTGCAGACCGGCTGCGGGCACGGCGGACGGGAGGGCCCCCAGGGTGGCACAGGCCGGGGGCTCCGGCCCGGCCCTGGACGGACGTGACGCGCTGCATGTCCCGGTCAGGAGGACCAGCGCTAAAGAGGAACCCTTGTCACCCCGTCCCCACAACAGAAATCAAGTACAGACACAGGAAGCGGGAGGGAGTGCTGAGGGGGCCACACTCCGGACACTGGCAGCCTGCTTTGTGGGGCGCGGGGATCCAGGAAGATCCTGGAATTGGGGTCGGGGGGACAGAAATAGGACGACACCCCCGCTTTGGCCACTGGACACAGCACCTGGTTTCAATGCCACCTCCCAGCTGGGTGACCCCTGTGGGCCATCTGTCTGTGCCTGGTCCCCCCCGTCTGCACAATGGCGTTAGTAACCGTCATCGACCTCACGGAGTTGCCCCGGGGACAAGGAGCTCAGGTGGTGCCGGGCACTAGGAAGCTCTTGTCCACGGTGATGATGAGCCGTCTGCCAAGCCCCGGTGGGCACATGTGCAGGAGGATGACTTCCGGTCACCTTGCTTGAGGGCAGGGGTCAGAGGATACACAGCGGGTGCTCGACAGGCGCCTGTCGCAGAACGGTCCACTCGCGTCCCTCGTGGATTCTATATTCGTGGGCTCACCTGTACTGGTGACCCCCAAAGCACCCGTTGTGCATGGGTGGTCCCTCGCAGACATGCGCAGAGGGGCAAAAATTTAAGCTGCCCAAAGTGCGCGTCCCCAGCTGAGGCTGACCAAGGTGACACTCCTGGCTTCACATTGTAAAGAAGTGTCCTTTAGCGCCACGTAGTTGGTCATTCTTCTGCTTTCTGTTGGCGATTTCGCTGCCGAAAATGGCCCCAAGCGTCGTGAAGTGCTGTCTAGTGCTCCCAAGTTCGAGGACGCTGTGACCTGCCTTAGGGAAAGCACACCCGTGCTGGGACGCGTGAGTTCAAAGTCAACGGATCGGTAACATCTGTGAAACAAGGTGTCTTTCAACAGAGACAGACATGAAACGAAGCCATACGTCCTGATCAGTTGACAAAAATGTTGTGACCGGAGTCTAGAAGGAACCCAGCCTGACTGCCCGCTACGGGCAGCGGCTTGGTACTGGCTAACTGGTGTTGGCAGTGACGTTAGAACATAGTGACCGTGAACTTGAGGGTGGACCGTATTCAGGAAGAAACGAACTGAACCCAGCACCTCGTTCTCGCAGCTCGTTACGCCTCTTCCCATCCTCCACCACTTTAAAAACTATATATATTTCAATCGTTGTATATAATATTCCATTATTAATAGTTTCACACTACGGTGATCGGACATTTACATACACTGCAATGCAGTCACCACACTAGGCCTAGGAATCATCTGTCACTGCGCAAACTTGTCACAATATACTACTTCCCTTCCCGAGTGACATTAAACCGTAGCTGCATGGCCCGTGCTCAGAGACCCCGGCTTTATTCCAAGTACCGTCCGGGTCTCAGTGTCTAATCCAGCGTGTGACCAGGTCGCGTTTCCCCAGTCCAGTCCCCACTGGGAGTAGCTGGCTCTCAGCGGTGGCCTCCTCACACCCACACCTGACACACGGGGGCTTCTGGGCAGACCCCGGCGCTCCCGGTGCCCCCCACCGTCTCACACCGATGGCTTCGCTCAAATGTTCCAAAGTTCCCCACGGACGGCGGCTCCTCTCGCCCCAGATACTGGAGCGAGGCGCCCGCGAGCTTCGGCCACGAAATCCTCCTGCAAGAAGCCACCCTCCATTTCTGAACCGCTCTGACTCCGCAGAGCATAAGCGAGACGCGCCCGCTGACGACGGGCAGAGAAAGCACCGCCGTAGGGGAGGCCGCGCTCGGACGGCACGGCGCGAAGGCAAGGACCAACGACCGCTGTCTGTGCATCTGTTTGATGACACCCCCTCTGTACCTGTCAAACAAGCCCAGTGAGACTTTTAAACAAGCTAAGGAAGAGACGTATGACATCTTTTTCTTTTTTAAGCCAATATAATCAACAAACACGTCCGTGATGTTCTGAATTCATGCCCCACACCCACCTTGTGTGGCAATGGCCACCTCTTCTCCCTTAAGGACAGTGTACTGGCCACCTCTCTCCCTTAAGGACAGTGTACTGGCCACCTCTTCTCCCTTAAGGACAGTGTACTGGCCACCTCTTCTCCCTTAAGGACAGTGTACTGGCCACCTCTTCTCCCTTAAGGACAGTGTACCGGCTCATTGCAGTTGCCCAGGCTGATGGTGAGCGGTGTTTATTTTAAAGGACTACATGTCATAACAAAGAAACTGCCGTTTGATCGCTGAAAAACTGTGTAGTATGGAAATCATAAAGCAGGAATGAACCTAAAGGAGCCAATGGATTTGTAAGCTGGGGACCCTGTGCAAACCACTAGCTTCACGGTCCTTTTCTAATGAGAAGAAAAAGACCCCCGTCCGTCCCCCTTTTCCCCTGAAAACCAAGAACGGTCTTCGGGAGGAACCCTGCAGTATGCACAATCAGGGGGAAGATGCGACCAACCATGTGCTCGTACTTCGGGGCATCACCCCCTCACCTGGGAAAGTAGGAGCAACAGCAGCCCTCAGAACCAGCAGGTTTCCGGAACTTGCTAAGCGCTGGGTACTGTGGGATAAATAGTGCTCCCCATAAAAGGTCATGTCCCCCCAAACCTGTTACTGTGACCTTCTTTGGAGACAGGGCCTTTGATCAATTTAAGATGAAGTCACACCACACTGGGTGGGCCCAACCAGTGTCCTCATAGGAAGAGGGACATTGGACACAGATACACAGAGACATGTGACAAGAGGCACATTGGAGTGAGGTGTGTGCAAGCCAAGGACACCCAGGACGTCTGGAACCGCTAGAACCACGAGGAAAAGGCAAGGATGCGTCTCCCAGTCCCGGCCCCACCGGGTCCCAAGGGCTGAGACACGGGGCCCCAGCTGCAGCTCAGACACGCTGTCACCCACAGAGACACAGGGTCCCAGCTGCAGCTCAGACACGCTGTCACCTGCAAAGAGACACGGGGTCCCAGCCGCAGCTCAGACACGCTGTCACCTGCAAAGAGACACGGGGTCCCAGCCGCAGCTCAGACACGCTGTCACCTGCAAAGAGACACGGGGTCCCAGCTGCAGCTCAGACACGCTGTCACCTGCAAAGAGACACGGGGTCCCAGCTGCAGCTCAGACACGCTGTCACCTGCAAACACACACGGGGCCCCAGCTGCAGCTCAGACATGCTGTCACCTGCAAAGATACACGGGGCCCCAGCTGCAGCTCAGACATGCTGTCACCTGCAAAGATACACGGGGTCCCAGCTGCAGCTCAGACACGCTGTCACCTGCAAGGAGACACAGGGTCCCAGCTGCAGCTCAGGTCTCCCAAGCCTGGCCGAGGCAGGTGCACCCTGAGACAGTGCTGATGAATTCGGGCTTTGGACCACAGTCCCGGCCACAAATGCCCCGTGGGTACCTGCCGGGCACAGGTGGTGGCCCTCCCCGGGGCCCGCCCACGCGTGGTGAAATCCAGCACGACCTCTCCTGTCGTCTGGATTCTCTGGACACACGGATCCTTGTAGCGGTCGCTGCTGCCCTCCAGTCCCCTCAGTAGTCTCCGAGCCAGAACTGTTACCGCGGCGCGGAAGCCCCCTCGTCCTGACAGACACCTCCTGAGTGCACCACGGCGGGCGCAACCCTGCTCGGCGCGTCACGTTTCCGAAACGCGTTTACGAGGCTAACGATCGCAACTCCCCTCGTTTAATGTGCTCCTCAATGTGTTTAATTTCCCCAAAGTGGAACGACAAGCTCACGCGCTGAGCGTGGCTGCCGGGGTGAGAGACGCAACCGAAAGACACGGGAGGAAAACGTGCGGAGACCCGCCGCCCAGCCCGCCCCCAGCCCACCACCTTGCTGAGCACGTCCCAGGCGCCATTTCCGGGCATTTTACGGAGTCACCCCACCATCTGCCTGAGGGGATCCCTGTCCCCCCACTGGGAAAACTGGCCCCAGCAGACAGGGGAGGCAGGAGCGCTGCGGGCAGAACGGAACCCGGGCCACCGGCGTCCCCAGCGCCGCCGCCTGGGCCGCGTGCTCCGGAGCCTCCGCATCCCCGGGGGCTCCGCGGGCAGCCCAGACTCCCAGTCACCCTGCCTTCCAAAGTGACTGTCCCCGCAGCCTGGTGGCACCTTGGGGCTGGCTGTGCTGCTGTGCAGACGGGGGCATGCCCGGGGAGGCCCCAGGCACGTGAAGTTCAAAGCCAGGCAAAGGCAAACGAGGCGCAGGACAGCGTGCATCCTCCTCGTTTCACAGTCCATTTCAGGTCTCGGTGCTGCCTTGGGGGCGGGATGGGCCTGGCCCAGCAGCCGTCGCCATAGTTACTGGGACGCGGCCCCGCCTGCGGGCTCAGGTCCACAGCCGCGGCCGGACTCCAGCGGCGGAGGCTCAGGGGACCCGGGGCTCACGACTCAGAAGCATTTGCCTTTTGGGCCTTTACCGGAAAGGACGGCCAGTTGTCCGGGACTAACAGAGGTCAGGGCACCATCTTTTAATACTGTGAGGGGGACGGAGGGCCGGGATGCTGGCCGTGGGCTGGTTTGGTTGTCGTGGCCGGGGTCTTGCCGGCCTTCCCAGGACGTGTGAGGGACGTGGGCCTGACTCCTGCGGCCGCTCCCGGGTCGCCCAGAAAACAATCCACCACGCCCCGCACTCACGCCGGCCACCAAGGTGGCAGGACGTCCCCACGGCTCGTCAGGGTACAGCTCCTTCAATGTCACTTCTACTGCGACCCTCAGGCCTCGCCCACACCCCGCTGGCCGGGCGGTGGAGACGTCAGGGCCCTGAGACGAAACTCTTCAAACCGGAGGGCGCGGGGCGCAGGGGAATTAGAACACCAACTCGTGCTGTCCCCCTCGGAGGCCGGGCGGCGGGGATGGCGGTGAGGGCTGGGCCGTGCTCCCCACGGCGGCTCCAGGGGCGGGTCCCTCCCGCCTCCTCCTGGGGGCCGGTGGTGGCCGTTCCCCGGCTCGTGGCCACATCGCTTCCGTTTCCACCTCGGTCTCCGCGTGGCCCTCCTGCCTGGTGACTGTGCTTGTCCCCGCCCTCACCGGGGCCCCGGTCACTTGGGGCCCAGCCTCCTCCAAGACGACCGCATCCATCACACGTGCGAAGACCCCATTTCCAAATAAGGTCACTGTCACAGGCTCTGGGGATTGGGACTTGAACACACCTACTGGGGCGGGGGACACAAGCCAGCCCCTAAGACACGTCCCCTGGGCTTCCTTTCACGGCCCCTGTGGACTCCCGCGCCGTGTGAACACGAGCAGAGCGCACACGGGCCTAAACTCGGTTCCTCGGTGCCACGCCCACTCTCCACAGGCTCCGCCCACCGAGCGGGGAGGAGGACAGCCGGACACCCACAGCGGCCCACTGGGTGCCACCACTGCCCACGGGCTCGCTCCCCGACACGGGCCAAGGCGGGGTCCTCGGGCTTCCTGCGCGGCCAGCGCCCAGGGACCGCGTCACGGGCTGCTCACGGCAGCAGCTTGGCAGCAAAGCTCCCCCCGTGGCTGGGAAGAGCCTGCGCGATGTGACAGCTCTCCGGGGTCCCCAGTGGCTGGGAAGAGCCTGCGCGATGTGACAGCTCTCCGGGGCCTCCCTGTCACTTCCTGAGAGTTACGCATACTCTTCAGCAGGGAGGTGGCAGCCAGGGAGCACACGTCTCTCACTACACGGCCCCTGTCGAGTGGGACGTTTCCCACGACCTGGCAGGGCGACTCTTCTGGCTGCCTGACTCGAGTGTCACCAAACAGCCACGCTACTCCCGGTGGCTGTGACTCCGCACACTTGGGGATCGGAAGCCAGCAGCCTCAAGGGGGAGCCGCCGGCCTGGGGCACACCGCCAACGCCGAGGGTCACGTGCGCGGCCCCCGCCCCGGCCTCAGACGCCGCGGGCCCTTCTCTGCCCGACTTTCTCGCCCGTGCACGCGCCTGGTGACGAACGCGGGTGCAACGAGGGGACGCACGGCCGCTCAGGAGGCCCCTTCCCACACGTCGGCCCCCAGACCGGGCAGGCTCCCGGGGGGCCTTGCGTGCCCGGGACGTCAAAAGGGAAACTTGGGGGCTCGTTGTGCACGGGGGGAGCACCAAGACGCAATCCTGCCAGAAACCAGCGGGCTGCGTCTGAGGCCGCAGCTGCCTGGACACTAAAGTCCACTCCCTCGGGGTCCGGCGGCGAAGCCCGAGCCCTGGGCAGGCCTCCGCCTTTAACAGGAACGAAGCGCCAGTTCGGGTCTGATTTCCAGCGTGAGGCTCCAGGGCCACTGCGGTCCCTAAAGTTCCTTGCAACGCACGCTGCCGTCGTGCTTAAAACCGGATCGCTCCGACGCCGAGCAAACCACGAACCGATCCGTGAGGCCGGCTCCGCGGGCCGTTTCTGCTGGAGCGATCTAACCCACGTGGAATGCCGTCGGCGCTCCGCGTGCGTGCGCGTGCGTGTCCTCGGCTACATTTTCACTTGGCGGCTATTTTTATACCCGTTAAAACGCGTGGAACGACCCAGATTTAATCAGACTGGAGCCAAGCTTGAGACATGCACCTTCGGGTCCTGCCTTGTGCCTGAAATGAGAAAAGCAAAGCAAAGCAGGAGCGTCCCCTCCTCGCTGACCGCCGGCCCTCGTTTCGCCACCAGCGGGTACCGTGCTCGCGGGGGTCTGCTGGGAAAGCCGCTCGGTGAGAAGACCCCTCAATAACACACCTCGTCCCCACCTGCTCTCGGGCCTCAGGTTCCCCTGCTGCAACATGAGACTCCATTTTCCTTACTTTTCTCTTGAAAGGTGACACAGCCCGGAGCACAGCCTTGGAGCCACACAGCCTGGACCTGTAGCCCGGCTCCCACGGCCACACGGCTGGGACACCTCGGCGTTGGAGTTGTGCAGCCTTCAGCACGGCCTGCTGCACACCCCGGCGACAGCATGCGACATGATGTGCTGAGGGTGCACCTGTGACTGACCCCAACCATCCAGCTCTCCGGGGCCAGCATCACATAGACAGAGACCAATGGACTAGAGCCCCGAAACAGACTCACGCGTTGATGGTCAGTTGATTTTCATGCAAGGTGCCCAAGATCATTCAATGGGGACAAACAGTGGACAGAGAGATCAAGGGCCGGGTCTCAGCAGCCCACTAACACCACCAGGGCTGGGCCACCCCCGACCCCGCTGGCTCCTGCCCCAGTCGGGTCCCTGGGCTTGGGGGAGCTCCCATGCGCTGACAATGGGCTGCCTGTCTGGAAGGCTGAATGACGAGTGGGCGACAATACACAAATGAGAGCTGAGAAGCCAGGCTGGCACGTGGGACACCAGACCCAGCAACAATACTCCTCAAAAGTGCTCGGGCCCCTTCCCACCCACCAACGTGTTCTCCTTCCTTGCATCTCTCACACCAACATTTTTAAACTACTGCCTTGGGCCGGTGGGTCCCACGGCCAGGACGCGGTGACCAGCACACTAGCTCCGATGCAATGAAACAGAACAGAAGTGTCAGTGTGCCTCACTTACAGTGAGATGTCATTGCACGAAACCTTCCAGATGTAGGGACACCATACGGATAAATGGGTGCGTGAAGTTGGCGTTTCTACGTCAACCGTACCTCTGACCGTGTGGGTCAAGGTCAAAATAAAAGTTGAACAGCCATGGTCTCAGCTCCCAGGTTCTCGGCGACGTTGGTCTGCGTGCTGTCTCTGTGGGTTTGCCTGCTCCGGGCATCTCCTATCGATGGCGTCATACAGCTTCCAAGGCTGACCCGCGTCGTAGCCCATGTTGGCTTTGCTCCTGCCTCCTGAAGATACTATTCCACGGAGAGGCCGCGCTGCCTCTACCCCGCCATCTGCTGATGGACATGTGGGTTGTGCCCACTTCCTGATAATTATGAGTAATGAGCAGAGAGCGTTGGCATAAATCTTAAAGAAGCACCAATGTCCTGCACCGACAGCCCTCACACTGCAGTTCTGATCAAGCCGGCTAAGTGTTCACCAAAAAGGACGTTCTTTTTTATTTTTTATTCCCAAGAGATCGTCTAAGCACGACAATTAAGAACAGCCTAAAAGCGGCACTCTAAGAAAACAAAAAAACAAAAAACAAAAAACAAAACTAAACTCAATAACAATTGGGGAGACGTGCCCTCCAAGGATGCCCAAGGAAAACAAAGAGAACAGAAGCAAAGCCCAGCTGCACACAATAAGATTGAAATGCCGTGTGCTGCGCCAACAAAATGTCGAATCATTAAAATCTCATTATACTAATAATGTGTTTTCTAGATAGAACTCCTGCAAACACTCCCTCCTCCTCGCAGAATGCAGACCGTCCCAGGGGTGCAGGGCGATGGAAGGCGGCGGGCCCTGCTCCCGGCGCCCTGCGTCCCCCTGTCCCCTTGTCCGCATACGCGTGCAGCCTGGAGCCGACCAGGCGACAGGCGGAAACTACCACCGACTCCCCCGGCCCGGCCCGCGGTCTCCCCGTCCTGCACCCCTCCTCTACTTGAGTGGCGGCAGTGGCAGTAACACTGTGGTGGGAGCGATGGCCAACACCTACGGAGGGCTGACTGCTTGCCTGGCCCGAGCCTTCCCCCCAATATTTGACTATTGAGACGTTTAGAAATGTAGGCACACGTGGAGAACTTGACAGTGAACGTCTCCCTGTACACCCAGCGCCTGGAGCCCACCCCTGACGTGTTTCTATGCTCGTTTCCTGATGTCTCTATCCATCCATCCTGCTGTCTATCCAGCAATCCGCCGGCATGTGTTTCCGACTGCTGCCGTAACGAATGGAGGGGCTTAAAGCAAACCCGATTTTATTATCGTACAGTTCTGGAGGTCAAAGGGGCCAGGGTGTCGGCAGGGCCCAGTTCCTCCTGGGGGCGGAGGTAGGGTGCTTCTTTACTGTTCCAGCTTCCCGAGGTGCCCACAGTCCCTGACTGACCCCCCTGCACCCCTGCAGTCTGCGTCGCTGACACACCCCTTTCTCCTACACGGACAGTCCCGCCTCCCTCTTGTAAGAACCCCCGAGTCCACCTGGATAATGCAGGATAAGCTCCCCATCTCAGGATCCTTAACTTGGTCTCACCTCTGCAAAGTCCTTTCGGTCATGGAAGGTGATCTACGAGGTCGGACAATTAATTTCGTGAACTCGTCCTAGAAAAAGTGCTGCACACCTCACTGCTGAATGTCACTGTGGTCACCTTCGAAGCACTCCCCCTTGGGAAGCTGTGCACCGACGCCAGCGCCTAGCCCGCCCTTCAGAGCAATTTGGAACTCTCTTTCTGGAAGCGCCATCGGAGCTGTCGTCGTGCCCAAAATCTCACAGTTAGGTTCGCGCACCTGCCACCATGCGCTTGGCTTGGCCGCGCTGTGCGAACAACAAGGTTGGGACACAGCAGTGAGGTGTGCAGCGCCTTTTCTAGGGTGAGTTCGTGAAACTAACTGTCCGACCTCGTGTGCGTCAGGAGGCAAAGCAACTTTCATCAGAAACCTAAACTGTGACGTGCACGGCTCACGCCCGGAAAACGCTTCCTTAGGACCCGCACCGCTGACAGCAAGCAGACAGCGAGGGGAAGGGGCCTGCCCGCTGCCTGCGCGGGGGCGGGATCCAGCACACGGAGCCCTGGGACGACGCACGGCGGGCGCTTAGCCGCTGGCATCTGGTGCACGTCCCTTAATTATCCTGACGCCCGGACAGGAGCGGACGGTAAGCAACCTTGGGACATGCAATAAACACCACCCCACGGGCCGGAGACACGAGTTCACAGCCCCGCGCCTCTCATGAGAGAGGTTGCCAAGGCAACCTGAGCCTTTGGGGACCACGCAGGTACAGCAATCAGGGCACTGGGAGAGCCACAGAGAGCCAGCTACGCCTAACAGAGGCCGCCCGGGCCCAAGGAGGTGAGGGGTGGCGGGGCCGGCCCCCC
Organism: Lyroderma lyra; assembly: GCA_004026885.1. Taxonomy (NCBI): domain Eukaryota; kingdom Metazoa; phylum Chordata; class Mammalia; order Chiroptera; family Megadermatidae; genus Lyroderma; species Lyroderma lyra. The sequence continues at coordinate 56,951 of PVJL010008045.1, forward strand.
AGGCCCACGGTTCCGTTCTCCACGCAAGCGGTTTCCCGGAGACTTTCAGGGGCCGCCCAGCAAGGCCAGTGCGGCGCAGCCGACGTGCCCGTGTGCGTGTCTCCCGTAAAGGCCCCCGCCCTCCCCCGGATGACCGTGGGGCAAACCGGGAGACGTGCTGGGTCGGAAGATTATCCTCAGAATAATAATCAAAGGAAACCTGGCAAAGCCACACTGAGCCCCTGTGGAAAGCCACTTCCTCTCAGGCCGAGGGAGGAACCCAGCGCAGTGATTTCCAGTGATTTCCATCCCCACCCCCCTGAGAAGTAGGTTGCAATACCGGGGGGAAGGGCAGTGTCACAGACGACCTGACTGTACCCACGCAGAGGCAGCCCTGCTCAGACGGCTGCCGGGTTTGCAGGAAGGGACATGAAATTGTTGTGCTTTGCGCTGGCAGGGTCTGCAGAGAAGCTCATGGCCCAATGGATCCAAACAGGACCGGCACTGGCTTCTCTTCCCAGCATCCCTAGCCTCCATCCACCAGGTGCCAGTAGCACCCCGACTCCCGGTCGTGACCACCTGAAGTGTCCCCAGACACGGCCAATGTCCCCTGGGGCAGAATCACCCCCCATTGAGAACCGCTGGTTTAAATGACAGCTGTGCCCAGGCACTCGTTACAGAGCGGCGTGTCAGCGGGCTGGTGTTGGGGGGTGACACGGCGTCTACACAGCTGATCACTGTAAATCTGGGGTGACCCGAAGGGAACCCACTGGGGCGAACAGGTGACAGTTTAGGACTTGAAGATTTCTCTCCCGGAAGTTCTTTAAAGTCCACAAAAGAAACTTAATACGTTCAACCTTCAGTTCAAGGTCGCAGCCATCTAAGCCGTTTCTCCAGATCTAGTTTGTGAGGTCTCAGTCAACATCTTGCTCATTTATTTCTATTCTATTTCTTCAACAAACGCTTAAAACACGGCCAGGGTCAAGCGAACCAGCACAGACGGGGAGAAACTATTTGCAAACGACTTATCTGATACAGAGTTGTATCCAAAAGATGCCAGGAACTCCTCAAATTCAACAGCAAGACATCCAGCGATTCAATTTAAAAAAATGGGCCACGGAGCTGAACAGACACCGCACCGAAGCCACACAGACGGCACGTAAACACGCGAAACGAAGCGTCACATCCTAAGTCCTTGGGGACCGTGAACCTACAACTGCTCTAAAAAGCATATATTTATGGGAAAAAAGCCATCAGGGAGTGGGAACGGCCCCAGAGCTTTCCCTCAGGACAGAAGGAGCGACAGAGCCTCTGCTTTGGCTCTGCTGGTGTCGGCTCTGAGCAGCCCGACACGACACGGGCCCCCCACTCACCGGAAGGCTGTAACTGGCTGGCCTGGCCGTGCGGCCATGTGCCCCGGCAGCGGGGACCGAGCTGTAGATGGGGGGCTCTCATGGCAAACGGGGAGAGTGGACTCTCTCCTGCCCCTCCCCTCCAGGGTCTCACTGCCCCAGAGCTGGCCTCCGGCCTCTAACACCTTCACACAGCAGATGGGGTGTCCCTGGGGTGCCCCCTGACCCTGCTTCCTGGCCTGCTGGACCTGTGGGGCTTTTCGTCTGTGGTCACAAGGGGAACTTCGTGTGGCCAATCTTCTGCGCCTGCTCTGCTGAGCCCCAGAGAAACCAAACGGGCTTTTAAGCAGCTGCTCCTCTAAGTCCTGGGCCTTTTTTTTTAAATGTTCCTTTCCACGTTCCCGGTGCCCACAGTTGGTCACACTTCCGCTTTCTGAGCCAGGCCAGCGCGTGACACGACTGGGCCCCTCCCTGGAACGGGGGCCTGAATCACACCGTGAATCCACGCACAGGCACTTGCTGCGCCGGTCCCTCCAGACCTCAGTGTGGCCCTTTTCTGACACGATCTCCCCTGGGAGGGGAAGGACGGTCACCCCAACACATCTCCCCCTGGGCCTTGTCACAACCACGAGCTCCGTCATCCTGGGGCAGGGGGAGGTCGAGCTACAGGCTCCCCGAAACTCTACCTTCTCGGCAACGCCGTCCCCCACCTCCTTACAGGGTCACCTCCACCCACGCCCCTGAACTCACTGTCAACTTTCTAACAAGGCAGGAAGTGCAACCCCCCGTGCAGCTGACGCGCCAGCGAACCCGAAGCACAAGCAGCAGCCCACAGGGGCCCCGAGTCCCCGCCAGGACCCGCTCCGCGGAGGTCAAGTTGCCAGGGCAACGGGCCTGGGGGAATAAGGCGACTCAATTATTTAGGACCTCGTGGGGCAGTCTGCACACCTCACCTTCCTCCCCAGCCCTCCCCCAATCCTGCATCTGAGCCCAATTAGTGTGAGCAGCCTTCTGTTTCTACGGGGGACGCTAAGGGTGCCAGGAACCCCAACCTCGAGAACCGAGGCAGGGGCCCCAGCTCCCTCACACACAAAAGCAACTACGGCACCGCACAGCGCCTGGCTCCTGCTGTCGGTCTGACTCATCAGCGGATGCTCCTGACGGCTGGCACTGCCGGTGCATTTCAGTGAGACCAGACTGGCCCTCAAGCTCCCGGGCACACTCGTCCCTCCGAGCTAGGACCAGAAGCACCTCCCTTTGGAACTGTGGACCAGTCCATGGTGTCAGGCATGTGTTCCTCCTACTCCGAGAGCACCAATGTCACCTAGAAAAAGCTGTAACGTTCTGTTTACTTGCTGCTGTGTGACAGAGCTCTCTCTGGGCTCCTTCTGGTCTCCACCCTAACATCTGCTCTGAGGTGCTCCCGGGGCGCTCTGACTGCGTGGTCACATGTTCTTCGTGGCCCCTGTGACAATAGCACTGCTGGTCTGTGTATCACGACTGACTCCCTGATCTGCGGGGACAAGAGCCCCCTCTGTCTTTCCTTTCGAGGTCCCCCCAGCAAACACTGCTAAACACAGTGGGGCAGGGCGTGTCATTTACACCTGTCATTGCTGTCAGGCCGAAGAGAAACTGAAATGATTTCTGGTGAGGGTGACAAGGACCACAAGTGAGGACGCACATCAGGGAGGCAGCAGACATGATAAAGAGGTGACTGTCATTTGTCATCTCATTTAGGTGGCATGACTTGATAAGAGATTAACAAGCCAGTTTCGGTCCTTAAACGGTAAGGCTTGAGTGAGGACTGGCCAGTTTGCTCCGGAGGGGACTACAAGGTGACCAGGGCTTGCCCTCAGGAAACTGAATAATCTAATGTACCAAAAGCATCCCTGGTGAGATATGCGCGCCCCCTCAAATCGCTGGGGGAGGGCACGGGGGTACACATATCCCCTAAGTGGCAATGCGTCACAAGCATTCCTAAGGAATACACAGTAGGAATAAGAGCGATGGGTACCCACAACCCGAAAACAGGGAGACTGCACAGGTGTCCGAGCTTGTGGCTTCCCGGGGCCACATGGGACCAAGGATCGTCTCGGGCCACACATAAAACACACTCACACTAACGGCAGCTGAGGAGCTAAATAAAAAAGGTCCGTGCAGTTTTCGTAACGTTTTAAGGTTTACAAATCTGTGTTGGGGCCACAGGCTGGACAAGCTTGGGGGTAAGTGGGGCTCAGGGCCCTAACTCCCAGGCCTCGGGGTTTCCACCATCTGCCGGAGGCCAGCCCAGGGGCTCCTCCTCTCCCCCAGCGTGGTCACAGCTGCCCCACAAGTCACCCTCACCCATCCGGAATCGGCCGGAGAGGAATCTCCTGCCTTAACAAAGAGGAAATTCAAGAATGCAGGCCTGGGAGAGGCCCGGGAGTTGTGGGGGTGGGGGACAGCCGGACATTTAAAGCACACACACAAGGAACCACGAGGTACATCCCTTGCAACTATGAAAGAAAATTTAAATGCAAAAGGAGGTAGGTCGTTTTGGTAATTATTTCCATGGGCACACGGAGTAAAACCGGGGGGCCCTCCGCTGTCCTTGACCGCTCTGCGTCCCTTCCCCTTCCTCCCAAGTCCAGGGCAGGGGCGAATGCCACGCAGGGCGCTGCCCCAGCACCACCGACGGGCCCTGGAGCCCAGTCTGAGTAAGTGCGCAGTAAATGCTGCAGGAACAGGGGTCACAGTGCACCGCCACAGAGCGCCCGCCTGCAGGCGCTGCTGCCCTGGGACGGGCTCAACAAATGGCGACTGGAGCGGGAGGGCGCGGGGCTGTCCCCCGGGTGCCCCGGGCTCGCCTGACTCCTGCTGGAAGTCCTGCCCTCAGCAGCAGCTGGCACGGGGCGTTTAAATGACAGGGGAGCCCAGGAGGGACTCCACGAACGCCGCGGGAAAGGGCGGCCCGGCTTGCGGGGGTTCCCGGCCGCTGTTTAAATGTCTCCGGGAGGAGGAGGGAGAGAGGGTCAAGGCCTGTTCCGAAGGTCGCGGCTGCGCGCCACGTGGGCCGGGCGGGACTCGGAGGCGCGTGCACGGGACGCGTGGTCCCGGCGGGGATCGGGGGGCGCGCGGGGCGGGGGACGCGTGGTTCCGCCGGGATTGGAGGGGGATCGCGGTCCCGGCGGGGGTCGGGAGCGCGCACGCGGGGACGCGTGGTCCCGGCGGGGGTCGGGAGCGCGCACGCGGGGACGCGTGGTCCCGGCGGGGGTCGGGAGCGCGCACGCGGGGACGCGTGGTCCCGGCGGGGCTCGGGGGCGCGCACGCGGGGACGCGTGGTCCCGGCGGGGATCGGGGGCGCGCACGCGGGGACGCGTGGTCCGGACCGGGATCAGACTTGGCTGGAGGCCGCAGTACTCACCCTCCCGGTCCTTCTTTCTCCTCGCCAGCGTGCCGCCCAACTTGCCCAGGAACGACTCGTCCTTCTTCATCTTGGGGGACCGCAAGGGGGGCGGCGCGGAGGACATGGGCCGCGGGGGTCACCGGCGGCCGGTCGCGGGCACAGCGCGAGGGGAAGCCGCCTGGTGGCCGCCCCGCTGCCCTATCGCCCCGGGGAGTGGCCGGAGGGCGCGGCCCCAACGCCAGCTCGCGCCCCGCCCCTGACCCTGCCGCGCCCGAGGTCTGCCCTGTCCCGGGCTCTGCGGTCACGGCTTCCAGCCCGTGGGCGGCCCGCAAGCCGCCGGCCCGTCCCTACGCTGCGCGTCACTCTCACTCTCAAAGATGTGAAGGGGCGGTGCCGCTCTTGAGGCCGCGGCGGGACAGACCCCTAGGGCTCATCCTGCATCCTTTTGTTTTAGCGCTGGAGCCCAGAGCTTGGCCGGCTCTGCTCATGCTGCCTGGCTCCGGTGAGGCATGCGACATCAGGGCCAGTGCGCCGCCCACGGGCAGCGAATAACCGCACAGACCGGGCATTTCACTTGCTGGGTTTCTACCCAGAACCGGGCCTGAGGCTGCGGGGACCCCTGTGAACTGTTCCTGCCCTGAGAAGCTTCTAGTCCGCTGAGCAGTGCTGGCAGATGGGTACCTCCAGTGAGCCCCTAACCCTGTCCTGGGGGGGGCAGGGGATTGCTTTTTGGAGAGGTGACATTAAGCCACAGGAAACAGCACTGGCTGGGCAACGGGGCTGGGTGTTCAGGCTCAGCGAAGAGCAGGACCAGAGGAGACCTCCGAGGGGGCTCTTGGGAGGGGGAGGGGAAAAGAGGGCAGGGCAGGCCCGGAAAGTACTGGAAGCTGAGTAAGGGTTTTAAGATGTGAGGTGCATGATCTGACGTGGGCCCATAAAGCTGACTCGCTGATGTGGACAGCGGGTCCAGGAGGAGTTGAGGTGGTGGCAGAGAGACCACCTCGGTGACTTAGGAGGGACATGAACAGAGTCCCGGAGACCCTCGTAGGTAGAAGGAGCCCTGGACTTGAAGGCGTGGGCAGGGTTAATGCGGGTTCTTGCTGGGTGGGGGAAGACTTGGGGTCCCAGATAGGGGCTATCAGAGGAGGCCTGGCTGCCACACCTCCCTCCTCCCTGGCTGGGTGTCTCACGGCGCCGTTAACTCCTTCAGTTCCGTTCAGCAAACTGGTGTTGGCCACTTGCGTGCCAGGCCCTGTCCTCCCACGGGGGCTGCCCAGGCCGCCAGGACAGAGTGGGTAATCCAGGAGGGTGTGCATAGGCTAAGTAAGCAGGTGCAGGGGTCACGCAGGTAGGAACCCAGCGAGTGGTGGCGGGGAGCTGGAGGAAGAGAGGGGTGCAGGAGGTAGGGCACCTGGGGGTCCACGTGCTGGCGAGGAGGCTGAACAGGGAAGGGAGGGAAGACTCATCGGGCAGAAGGGAAGCAAGAACGGGGTCCGAAGACCTATGCATCTGGGGACGCACCTGGGGGATGGGAAGGCAGCAGGCCGGGCACAGCCAGCTGCCAGGTGTGGACCCTGTGCGGGGACCCTGAGCCACAGCATGGGTGTGAGCAGAGGCCTGACACATTGCCTTGCTGCAGAGGATGGACTGAAGCAAAACCCCCAGCCCATTAGGGGCCTGGCCCGGACGGCCGAGCCCCAGCACAAGGCAGCAGCGTGGGCGATGGGGGCAGGTAGCAATAAACTTGCACGGCTGTAAACCACAACATTTGGATGATGCCTGGAGGCTGGGGTTAGAGACAGTGAATGATTCAAGGTCTCTGAGGCTTCCCATGGCCCAGTGTGGGGTGACGCTAACCAAGCTGGGGAGAACGCAGTGAGGTCACTGAGCTCCCAGTGGGATCCTGGCCCAGTCAGGGCGAAGCCGTCCGTGCTCTCTGAATAGCGAGGGACACTGTCAGCTAGGGCAGGGCTGTCTCCAGCCCCTTGGAGAACCCCATGCCTGGGTCAGACAGTCTGCTCTGGAGAAATGCATGCACGAGATGTTGCAAACTGTTTCGGGGGGCTCACAAGCACCCTCACACTCCCCTGCCCTTGGCACACCCACAGACCCCAGGTGGCAAGCTAGTGACCAGGAAAGAGTGAGCAGAAAAGCAGCCCTGGGAACTAAATGTTAAAGAGCCAGCCCCGGGGCGCGAGGACCAGCAGCCCAGGCTCCCGTGCACGCGGCCGGCGCCCAGTGCGCAGCTGTTGGAATATGTTGTCAGTGGGCCCAGCTCCCCGGTGGACACAGACTTAACAAGTTGCATTTGGTGACTGCTAACAGGAACGCTGCAGAGACGGGCAGAATCCTGCTTTTAAAAATGTCACTACACCGTGGAAGAATTTCTCTGGAAGTGGACACCCACGCCCTGATAACCGCCCCCCCACCGCGCCCCATTTCCGGCCGGACAGCTTTCCACAACCGAGAGGGTCTGAGCGGTGAGAAGGACTGGCCGGGGCCTCGCGTGAGAGCAGGGCTCCTGCGTTTCGTCCGTGTCATTCGTATGAAAACGTCACCGTGTGTTAAATGCACGCGTGGTCCTTGTTACTAAGATTCGTGCAAAGCGGCTGCTTAGGTCCGTGCCGGTTCGCCTCCCCGCGGTCAGAGCTGACTGGCGGCTGCCATCACGGACCGAAAGCACCACCTACATCGGCTCTCGGGCTGCAGACGGGACGATTTCTTGTTAAAATGCAGGTTGGAAGGTCTTTTTAAACTAGTGTGTTCGTCACAATGGGATTTCTTTGTCTTGTGTGTGCGGCTGATGACAAGAAAGGACGTGACGGCTGTGGATTGATTTGTACTGTTTTCAGGGTTACAGGAAGGGGGAGCAATGATCTGAAGCCCCCAGACCTCCCCTCCTTCCTGGCCCGGCTCCTGGGGCATCCACCCAGCATTCTCTGCGGAGCAGGCACCTAACTGAAACGACTTTCCCAGTCGCTTTACAGAGCAGGAAACGTAAACACGCACTTGACGTGTGGGAAGTGTTGGTTGTGAACCGAAAGGAGAATTTCACCAGAAGCGGAAATACGACCTCAGCGCCTGGTCCCTGACAGGCTCCACTGTGGAGCCTGCTGTGCGCGTGTCACCCGCGCCATCGCTCTACGTACATCTCATGTTTGGGGAGCCATTATGAAAATCGGTTAAAGAAAACGTGTGCTTTGCTTTGAAGCTGTGGCTTCTGAGAAGGCCGGTTCCTCCTCAGCTTAGTTCAGGAGGAGGAGCACACGTGCCACGAGCACGGGCCGCGCCCCTGGCCCTGCGCTGGAGCCCGCGCGGTCGTCTCGGTCGAGGCCGTTACATTGCTGCCGTCTGCCCGGCAAGTGGACGGGCCCTGGGCAATGCAGACGGGCGTGCTTCCTCCGAACCCTCCAGCTGAGGCAAACCAAACTAACAGCCCTAAAAGCAGCGGCACGGGAAGATGGAGGAACCACCTGGCATGTTCATACAGGATGTGTGTTTATTTTTCCTGGAAGTCAACGTGGGCTCCAGACGTGGTGTGTCCGTTAGCAGCAAGCCTAGCCGTTTCTGGGCCGATATCTTGCAATCCATCAGCTCCCCCTTTGTCTGCAGCTCCTGGAGCCTTTTCCGCAAGTCTGGGTCTGTGGACGTCTCCCAGGCCAACTGCAGTGTGTCTGTGTCCTTGGGCCCTGGGCCACAGCTCAGCACCCTCACACGAGGTTCCTCCGTGCCCAGGACCTGGCACATCATGTCACGGGCAGCCTTCCCTGCACAGTACAATGTCCAGCCCTTGAAGGCCTGCAGAGCACTGTGCTCGTTGTGTGCGTGTGTCGGCGTGGGGACGCGTTGCATGTATTTACATTATTCCTTACGGGAAAAATCTGTTTGGTTCTTGTCCTCGACGGTGCTGGTCGCACCTCCCGGACCCAATTACCGACGAGCACAGAGGGGCCTCTAAATAAATGGCTCCTGAGTCGGGATAACGTGGGGTCCTCGCCTCAGCTGCTCTGGGCTGCGTTCCTCACCAGCGTGTCTCCTAGGGTGCTGTGGCCGCTCGGGAAGCGCTCCAAGCGGGTGCGAGAGCCCCCCGCTTGCCCTCGGGCCCCCTTCATGGAACGGAAAAGAGGTGCCAGATTTCAACAAACTGAGAAGAGCCATCAGCTCCTTGGGAGAGGAAAGAGAAGTCATTTAAGGGGGTGCTCAGACTGTGACATGTTCTCACGGTGCCCGTTCTCTGTCCTCCTAGCCACCTTGGGAATGTGCAGAGAGACGATGGAAATCCTTAACTGACCCCGGGGTGGGGCAACCGCCTTCCGTCCCCAGGGGGATCCTTCTGCAGAGTCTTACTGTACCCCAGGGCAGCACTGTCCTGCCTGCCGTCATCACCGTGGCCACCCAAGGAGCCTGTCTGAACGGGCTTATTTAATCAGCTTGCTGATTCAGTGACCTGGCGAGAGGGTGAGTGACCTGGGATTCTCGCAGTGGAGGCCAGGAGCAGGAAGAGATGGCTGGCCTTGCCTGGAATTTGGAAACTGTGGTGCCAACACGAATCCCTGACTGCGGGGCTCACCAGCCTTTCCCAAGCGATTTTGGAACCGTCAGCAAACTCTGAGACGAGGGACGTAGGATTTGCATCTAATGGCAGTGCCTCTGAGACTTGTTTTTGCAAAGCAGGCAAATTAAACCACACACTCACTTGTCCCCGTGAAGGAAGAACGGCTGGCACGGGGCTGCTGACTCTAGTCTCCTATGGAGAAGAACTGGGAGAGCCCCCGAAAACGTTGGGAGCTTAAGGAGCCAGTCCCTTAGAACAGTGCCAGGACCTCTCCTGGGGGTGGGAGCACCAAGGCCGGGCCTGTCAGGCCCTCGCACCTTAGTCTGAACTTCTGTCACCCTTCGTCTGTCAGACAGGTGTCACCTGCCTGCGACAAAGAAGGGTTTGTTTCTTCCTCCCGCCTAACTCGGGAGCAGAGGGGATAAGAGCGGTGCTTCGGGTGGAGGGGAGCCCCGTGAAGGGTGGGGGCACACTGGGGCACGAGCTTTCTCCAGGCTGCTGGACGGAGCAGGCCACCACGGTGCATCCTGAGAACATGGCTGGGACCCACGGCCCAGGGCAGGGGTCTTCGTGGGCCACCGCCTGTCCCGCGCACCCGGCTTTGCTGTGGCAGGCAGGCAGCCACGGGCGGGAGGCCGGCCAGCCGGCGTGGCTGTGTCCCAGCAGAGCTTTACACGTAGGCACTCGGGAGTTTGGATTTCCTGTCGTTTTTACGGATCTCGAAATACTCTTCTTCGTATTTTTGTTTTCAAAGCATTTAGATCGTAAACCCATTCTTAGAGGCCAAGCGAAACCAGGCGTGGGGCTGGTTTGGGAGCAGATTGTGCCCAAACGGAATTCCACGCACCGCACGTTTTTGCCTAAAAGCACTAGTAGTGGTGACGATGACGGCACCACGAACAGTCGGGGTTTAAGAGGCGACAGTGATTCGCAGGCCGTGTTTGGAAGCCAAGCAGCACAGCGACGCCTCCTGTGCCCTGAAGTATTCACGGAGCGCTCCACAAGCGGGCAGCAACGCCGCCCGGTCTGTAAAACTTCCCGCAGCACGGCGCTAAGGCAAAGCCTCTGCAGCATGGCTGCCTTTGGGGGACGGGGACCCCGTAAGTGTGCTGCACGAGGACCCGGGCTCTGGGACGGGGCGGAGGCTGCGGGCGCGGGCGTGCCCCCTGCGTGCGGCTGGCCCCGCCCCCCACCCCGCGGCGCCGCCTCGTGGCTGGTGAAGCTCGGGAGGCTCAGCCGCGGGGGCGCCGGTGCTCCTGCATCAGGAGCTGCTTCCAGGGGAATCAGGCGACCTTAACGGGCGCAGCTCCACTCTGCGCAGCCAACTACCTGCCAAGGGTCAAAATCTCCAATTTGCGAGGGAATCAGCGACACGCGAGGCTGGGAGAGACTGCTCTGTCGCCGGCGCTACTTCAGTGTTTATTGTAAAGAACTCTCAGACTAGGGAGCTGAGGTTTCCGCCGGATGCACCGCGGCGGCCGCAGCCTCGGCCCTGGCCTCACGGTGGCCGGCCTGCAGGGTTCGGAAGGTCAGCCCAAGGAGACTGCGACGGAAAGCACGCGTCACGCCTGTACGTGGGTGTTCAGTAAACAGCGATGAGCCATCGGATCCTGTCTCTAAATGCAGAAGTCACCCTGGTGCCCGCGGACACGTGAATGGGACAACGAAACGTGGCCTGCACGGACACGGACGCTTCCGACGCGTGCTACGGCACGGGTGAACCTGGAGGACATCGTGCTCCGGGACAGAGGCCGGCCACCAACGGGCAGACACTGTGCGGCTCCACGCACGTGAGGCTCCCGGAGGGGCCTCGTTCAGAGAGACCTAGCGAGACCGGGGGTCCCCGGGGCGGGGGAGGGCCAGGGAGTTGGTGGTGAGTGGGTGGTGAAAGGTGGAAAGACCTTAGGAGGCAGATGGTGGCGGCGGCTGGACAACGTTGAGTGGACTTCCTGGCTCCTACCTGTGAGCTTAGAAATGGCTGAAATAGTACATTTTCTTTTATGCAGATTTTACCGCCAGTTTCTTTGCTTGTTGGTTTTTTAATAAAAGCTTGTGTCGAAGACCCCAGACAAATCGGGCCCTGAATGTGGAGGTAACTCAATCGGCTGGACCTGCTGGCCCTGGGGTGTGGGAGGAGATGCTGAGACTTCCACAGGGAGGCCTAACAGGAAGGGGTCTCCCAGAGGCGACGAGCGAGCAGGGGAGGGACAGGGGAGGGACCGGGCTGCTGCAGCCAGCGCCCAGGCCGTGGGGAAGTCCCCAGGCTCTCCCTCCAGCCCTGGAGCCGCCCAACTGCCAGCGCAGGGGAGAAACTGGCTTCAGGAAGGGCAACTGTGGGTCACCCCCGCCCCCTGCCGCCTCCCGGTGTCCCCGAGCACCCGGCTGACCTCACCTTGTCCCCTCTCCCTGCTGACTTGTCTGTGCTCCCCCTTCCCCCCAGACAGGCAACGCCTCTGTCCCCCAGCCGGAGCTTTGTACGCACAAGGAGCTCCGTCAGTGGCCACCGAGAGGCTAAAAGACAAGTCAGACAAGAGGCTGAAAGCTGTCTGCTGGGTGACGGACAGCAGGGCGGCAGTGACAACTGCACGAGGTGCCTCTGGCCCTTCGGGACCGTGGTGACGTCCGCACACACACAGACACTTTTATGGACGGCCCCCTCTCACACACACCGTCCGCCGGGTGACAGCTGTGGTGACCAGGGTTGCCGTCGGAGGGGAAGCGTGGCATGAAATCAAGGGAAGTCCCCAGCAGTGCTGTGCTGTCGCGGGGCCCGGGGTCGGTGGGGCAGGGGGAGGGCAGGGGGCCGGCCAGGGCCTGTGGGTGCTGGGGACACGTGTCCCAGCCTGGCGGGTGGGCAAGGGGCCCAGCTTCTCAACCTTGAACTCACCCGGGTCGCCTGGGGGTCTTGCGGATCCGGGTCCTGGAGGAGGGGGCCGGGCCAGGCCCGAGCCTGCATTGCCGGTGCACCCCACCCCAGGGGGAGCCCCTGCCTGGGCGTTTTGGTCCCCGTGTCACACTTCGAGTGGCAGCACTTATGGGATAGGAGGCTGCCGGCCAGGGCCGCCACTTGTTTCCTCAGACACGTTGACCTTCGGGGTGTGAGACGCACGGGCCGATGCCACCATGACACGGCACGGCCATGCGTGTGCAGGACTGCCTGGCGTCCCCGGGATTTTTAAATCTGACGACAACCCGTTTCACATAATGACTTCTTGAAACCCGTGTGCTGGCCACTGCCCTCCCCGCCCCGTCGGTGAAAGGGGGACCTGGCAGGGCTCGACCCCCGAGGCAGGGGAGGAGGGAGGTGCCCGGGGCCATTGGTGGGACAGGGCAGAGGGTCATTGTGACAGGCTGTGAGGGGCTCCTGCTCAAACGCAGTGTCTCATTTTAGCAAAAGGGACAGGGGACGGAGGCTCTCCCCACCCCGCCCCGCTCCTTCTGCCCTCGCGGTGCCGGTCTTAGAGGTTCTGTTCTGGGCCGCCTCACTCACTCACACCTCCAGCCCCGGGGGTCCACTGTGCTCCCAGAGGCCACTCGGCACCCACCGGGGGCCCGTCCGGGGTCACGGCTCCGTTCCGCGCCTCCTCCTCCTGCGAACGCGGATCCCCCACCGACTGGGTTGCTCTGGAGCACCTTGACCTTCAGTTCCTGGCGGAAGCCCAGCGGCTCTCCCCGAGGCCTTCGCTCCGCTGTTTGCTCTTCCCAGAACGCCGTGCCTTCAGCGCCTCGGCCGCGGGCTTACTCCCGCCTCCCCATGTGTCGGGGAGGTTCGCTGAGACACCCACAAACCCCCTGCCGCACCCAGGAGAGCCGGGCTTCCCCCAGCAGGTGACGGGCCCGGGGGGGGGGGGCTGGCTCTGAGGGAGGGGAGGGGCACGCCCGGCAGAAAAGGCAATGACCCGGGGACCTGTGTCTGGGGTGGGGCGGGATGAGGTAGGGAAGGGGCAGACACGGGTCCTGAGGGGCCCTGGGGACGAACAAGGGGGCCAGACTCCTCTGACACGACGGAGGCGCGGCACTGCACCCCGCCCCCGGGCACTGCACCCCTCTCTGGGCACTGCACCCTTCTCTGGGCACTGCACCCCACTCCCGGGCACTGCACCC
>PVJL010008046.1:0-70928 GCA_004026885.1 Lyroderma lyra
AGTGGTAACTATGAAAGTAGTTGCAAAAAAAGGGCATGCTGCTGATAATTTGATAATAAAAATGTGCTTTGGAAAGTAGCAAGAACATGCTCTAGTTTCCAGGTTATAATGGTAATTTACACTAATAATAGTATATCTTGGTCAATGTATATCACTAAAATTAGTACTGAGTTGAAGCTGGTTTCAAAAGTCCAAAGTATCTGTATTAGGCGCCTTGTCCCTACCTGTCTAGATACCCTACATTCCTAGTTGCCAGCAAGAGGTACCCTCCAGGTTTTCCCCTGAATGGTTCTCTTCTCTGTTTCCACTCTAACCTTCTAACAATAATAATACTAACAGTTGCTAGAAATTGCTACTCTGTATCATGTTCCTTACTTATTTTATCTCTAATTCTTAAAACCTTTCTGCAAGGCAGACATTATTGTCTCACTGTTAAACCTAAAAGAATAATCATGGAATGGCCTAATCTCCAAAGGCCAGTTTATGAGTGGCAGAGTTGGAATTAAAATTTGAATCTAACACGAAAGCCTACTTACTTTTATTCCAAAGCTTTACACATATTATTGGTGATCATTTGGCCTTATTGATTAAATGTAGAGCAAATTTATAAAATATTAATTGCAATTCGAATACTTTTTGTTTTCATTGAGCTTTCTCTTATTCCAGAATTCTGTTTTTCTTAATTGCAAAATAATACAGGAGACTCATGAAACCTGGGCAGTGACAGTGAACCTGCATTATTTATATATTCTTTGAAACCTGCTCGTTACTTTATTGCTTGGCATTGCCTGATACATACCAATCTGACACAAACATGAAGACTTCTAGACATCGAGATTTTTCTTGTCAGATGCTATTAACGTAATATGTATTTCCACCTCCCATACTCAAAATTTTATGTTTCCGGTTTCTTGTTATAGAAATTTTATGTTTCTGGAAGGTTGCTGATATATTAATAAATTTAATTGTTTTAATTAAAGAACTAATCCTTCTTTAGAAAAGTTTTAATTTAGAAACAAAAGCAAGTACCCATGATTTCATATAGATCCATAAAAAATTAAAAAGCAATACCTAAATATAAATTTATCCATCTATGAGTAGACTTTACATGTTACTATGTTAAATACACATGAATTTTAAAAAGAAATACCAGATGATCCTGGAAATTTCCTCCAAAACAGTACTATGAGATGTCAGAACCATCTATTCCTACCAATCCCAGACATCACCCAACCTCTTCTATTTCTGCCTTAGAAAAAGAATTGGAGAATAGAAAGGGAGATATTTTGAAGGAATGTCTTCATTTTGAAGGAAGTGAAGTATTCATAGTGTGAGATTTTTTTTCCTTTGTTTAAAAACAATGAGGGATGTGGGGGAAGAGACATGTGGGAAATCACCAATAGATTCACTTGCAATGCAGAATGCCTACAGAAGTATAGGCTATCTAAGTGATCTGCATCTCAAGGGCAACAAATGAGGAAGTACTACATAACCAGCTGGTTGAGAAGAAGCTATAATATAAAGGGTCTAAATAGAAAAGAAGAATCTCAAAGAAAAAAGATTATGGTAAGAAGTCAAAAACAGAATTGTTCAAGTGGCCACTGTTTCAAGTGACGTTACGCCCCATTAGGAGAGAGAAGTGGAGATCTAGGGCAATGAGAGACACAGCCACCCTCTAAGTGAGAGACTTCTTTAATGGACAGGATGAGTAGAGAGTTGGGTAGGATCCCAAACACATACTTATTCCTTCCCACTTTGTCCAACCAACAGCTTCTACCCCATGCCCCTCATCTTGCTACCCTATATCTTATTCCACAGTAAACAAAACATACATTTCCTCCTCACCTTCTGAGAATTTGAACAGTGGACAAATCTCATAATAAAACTGATCATTTGGAGGGTAATTTCTGGCAAGAGTTGAGGGGAATTTTTTACTTCTTCATACCCTGTTACATATTTAATCTATAATTCTAATTGATTTTAAAGGAGAGATGTATTGCTTCTCTCTCTTTACACACACACACACACACACACGCACACACATACCTTTTTCACCTTAAGTAATGTGAAATTTTACAGCCTTTCTCATTTTTCAGGATCAGCCCTCATTCCTTTTTCCTGGAAAAAATTAGAAAACACAGGCTAGTGTCCTGTCTCTTCATACATACGTGAAATATGATAGCAGGCTAGTCACTTACCTCCTCAATTGATTTTCTACTATTTTTTAAGTTATAAAAGAAAGTAACATTTTTTGGGGGTGTGGGTATTTCCTTGGATGGGAATCGAACCCAGGCCGCAGCGTTGAAAGCACTAAAGCCTAGCCACTGCACCACCAGGGAACCCCCGAAAGTAATATATTGATCAAGAGAGGGTGACCAGCAATGGAATCAGAAGATTGTAGAACCTTAAACAGATGATTATAATTAAAATGTAGCTCTTCATTTATATGCATTCATACAGATCACATTATTTCTGTTGTTACAGTCTTTTCTTAGATACATTCAATAAAATCTTTGTTGCATTGGTTTTTAAAAATTTACCTAGTTAAACTTTCCTTAAACAGTATTCTCATTCCCTTGATGACATTTTGGATAGCTTCTTGTCTTTATTTGCCTTGGAAGATGGCCTCACTTGGCAGATACTTAAAATTGTAACTATTTTGTGCTAGCACTATTTTGTGCTATTAATCTAGAAAGTAAGTTAGTTTTAAGTGAGAGGAAAATGAAAAATTAATTGAATCACATCAATGTATGACTACTTCAGAGAGTAATTTTGGATATGAAAATATGAGCATATGTGTTTTAACGTGTGAAGTTTTATTCAGATACGGGGATTTTCTTGTTCTGGAGGGAAGAGTAGAAGAAGTACATACGCATTCTCATCTTGATTTGTTTGCAATAAATCTGCAGAGACATCATTGCCACATGATCATGTTAGAGATCTCTAACCATAGTTCTGAGCATATAATATTTTTTCTGCATATAGGAAGATAAAAATCGATTTTATGACTTTTTCAATGAGAAAATGCTCTCACCACAGAAATAAGTCTCCTGCCAATGTATGCATGATGTTACCACAAACTCTTGGCTATGAATGATTTCTACAAGAATATACTTCTGTTTCCAAATAGGCAACCCAAGAGACTTTGAGATTCATATTCAGATTTTTCAGTTGCGTGAATGCAATAATATTAATTTGCATGGCAATATAGAGAAATTGATCTTCAGAAGAAAAAATGAATGAGAGATAAAAACAGAATACAGTGGGGTTAATTAGACTGACAAGATATCTCATTTTAAATGGGACAGAAAATCCTCTCTGGTCCCCGTTAACTTCCTAGTTCATTGCTATTGGCTGTGATTATCTTCAGATCCTTCTGTCAAAATCTCTTATTATTTGATCTATGTGAAGTTGGTGAAACCAGTAGAATATTAATTAAATTATTCCTACCTAAAACACTGAAAATGTATTATTGGATACAGAGTTGAGCAAATTTTTTAAAACTTTTTATTTCTATGATGACGCTTTATATAATGGACTTACACAACTTGTCTTTATGGTCCTTGCATTTACCCTCCTCCCTCCCTTTATACACATTAAAAAAGTCAAACACCTACTTTAATTTCCCAAATGTGATATTTCTTTACTGGAATAGGTTAACTTTGGATTGTTGCCAGGGTGTGTTAGAAACTCCTTAAAATATTCCCTCAGTAGCATTTCCTGGCTCTGACATAGGCAGACAGGTCAGGCTCAGTTCATATACAAAATATTCATTATAATTGCAGCATTATAATTGCAGTTATGAAAAAACTCAATAAAGAAATTTCAACAGACACCACTGACTTTGTCCACTGAGGCCTTCTCAGAGTATAACCCATCCTCAGAATTATTAGTGTATTCTAACAATGCCAATTCTTATCTAAGGTAATAAATTTATATGTGTTACAAACAATATTTTACCTGAGTACTTATTTTCCACTTCTGATTTTTTTCTAAGCTTGGAAAATATGCAAGATCAAAGAGAATGCACTCTAGCTGCCGTTCCTGGGGCAGGCAGGAAAAGCCCAGGGTATGCTTATTTCATCACTAAAAAGTGTCTCAAGTCACATGGGAAACATTCTATGACTTCCTTTGTGACTGAAAGCTTTCATTACGATTTTTAATAAAACTTTTCAAGACAATGGATGTCTTCTATAAGCACTATGTAACTAAGTGTTAATTTTAAAGTGGCCTTCTGCATATGTGAACCAGTTCAGGTTCCCTCCAGAAATTCCCCTAAGAATATGAACTACATCATATTCACTGAGGTCGTTCATCTTAATCTTCTGCTGAAGAAAAATAACGTTACATGCGAGAGTATTTTAAAGTGACCGATGAGGATATTGAAAGAACAATAAATTGCTAGTCATAATGAAAATATATTGATGCGCTAAATGAAAATCCTTCTCCAGTACATCTGTTTGAGCATAAGACAGTGACCCAGATCTTCTGCCCTGCTCTTCTTTTGGTGTAGTTAGTGGCTCCCAATCGGCAGACCAGGCCTCAAGCAACACGGACTGGGCAGCATTGTTGGCATCCTGTTCTCAGTGTGCAAGTATAAATCCCAATATGTTTCGTCAATGTGACTTACCTCACAAATAGAATAAAATACACATTTCTTCCTTTAATACCATCGTGATTTGTCTCCTGAGTTGCTCTCTGTAACACTCCCTCTCACCAACACCCTACCATCAGAGCTTGCCACCATTCCTTCCCTAGAATCCATTGTTTTCACCTAACGGACTTTGTGCTAGCTGTGCCTTCTGTCTAGAGTCTAGACCTTTAGTCCCTGAAATTTCACGGGCTGCCCTTTTTCATTTGTAAAGAGTTTCAATGGATATTTTCATATAGATTATATGAATAATTAATCTAAAGCTTGACCTTGCTCCTTCAGAATGTATATTCCATAAGACATAGCTGTTCTCTGTCTTGTTCACTGCTGTATCCTCAGTACTTAAAATTGGATAGATCAGAGTAGGAAGTCCATATATACTTATAGAATGAGTGCATCACAATATTAGCACAAGCAAATGTTGAAAGCATGATATATGTGATAAGATAATTGTTGTGAAATAAGTATTATAGTAGCCAAACCTTAAATCAGGTCTTTTCAATGAGAAACAGAAAGAAAAGGTACATGGCTCTTGGGAGTGGTATAAAAAGTGGTGAATGTTTAGATTTTTAAGGAAGCAGGATATCTTTATGCTTTTTAAAAAAATGAGTTAGTTGTTTGTTTAAAATAATATTAAGGATCCCTTTTTCAATGAACTGTGTTCAAAATCTGGGCATTCCCACATATATGCTATTACGTTTACATTTGTGATGCTATAGAAAACAGTGGAAATGGATGGTCTATACCATAAACATAAAGGGAGTAATTTGTTACCTTCCCTTTCATATCCAAAGGCAGTTATTCTCTTCTCTGCCTGTATTAGAAGCACTTTTTGTGTGTGATGAAGATTATAGAACTTCAAGTCAGAGAACTAAATTTGACAAGCTGTTCTACTACTATTTCACTTTCTGTACCCTAAATTGATCCAGCTATAAAATGGCAATAATAATAGTACTCGAGTCATAGATTGCTGTGGTATCAAATGAGATTAGTCTGACATATGTGAAAGAACTATACCTTACACTTAATTGAATATCTGTTTTGTTTTATCTGTTGTAGAACACGTGACTCAATTTAAGCCATTTAACAACATGCAAGTTGTATTATTATCACCACAATTAAGGGTTAAGAGAAATGAGGTTAATAAACTTTCCATAGTTATTTAATAGTAGTAATTTTCATATAAAATAAGCAATTTACATTTTACCCTTGCTAGTACTATTTCAGTGGTCCTCAATGTAACTAACAGCTATACTGAGAACAAATTATTATTAAGATATACTGAGAACAAATAAAATTGTTCCCACATTATCCCATTATCTAAGACATGACATATTTTTATGTTCTGATTATCTCTTCTTTACCATCCTTGGCTCATGGGTCATAGTTTTTCCCTGTGTCTCTGACACCCAAACTCTCATTAAGAGCGGTAGACTATTTTCAGTACCTTGATTCTGACATCTTATAGTACTGAGTTGGAAATTTGACTCCATAACTCACCAGGAGTATTGTTTTCATCAAGTGACTTTAATATATAAGTTGCAGCTTTCTTTTCATAGAAATGGGGGAAATGATAATACTTGATAGGGTGATGTGAGAAATAAATGAGAAACATGTGTGTGATTTAGCATGTTGCTGGTAGCCTAGGAGATGCTGCATGAGTTTCCGCGCTTAATGATTGTCTTAGTTGTGATATGTTTGATGGCCTCCTGATACAATGCTTACAGTCACCTTTCTACCTTTTACTCCTGGGAGGAGAATGTGGTGATGACAGAAGCTGCCAAATATTTCTGATTATTTCACTTTCTTGGAACATGGTGAGATTGGGCTTCCCTGATCCTTTGAACTTATTAGTGGCTAAGAATTTAGCCATTGATATGTAGGTGAAAGTGTCTTTTCCAGGCAATGCAGCTAAAGCTCATGAATGATTTTTCTGTCTTCTCTTCTCCCTACTATACTAGGTGGGGATGTTTGATGTGACAAATGCCCTCTCAGCCTAAGACCTAGAGCTAGAAGATATGAGACACAGTCTGCAGTAGACCTTGTGATGAACACATTGTATAAGCAAGAAAGAACCCCTTCTTGTTAAACTATCATTAAGGTTTTAGGGTTTCTCAAAATCACAACTTAATCTTTGCTTACCTGAACTGAGTGGTGCATGGGATATAAGACTTCCTTCTTTTAGCATTCTTTGTAAGATTTCACTAGGGGAAAGGTAATCTATTCTAGCATGAGAAATATTTCTAACACAATGTCTGTTTGGGATCTTTGCTTGAATTTTTGATGAGTAAAAACAAAAAAGCAAACAACAGCAACAAAAAAGAAAACCTGTTTCCTCTAATGGAGAAAGACAGGCTCTGTTAAAGACACTTCTGTGAGTTTCAGGATCATAAAGATTAGAGCAGCAAAAAGCAATCTCTGTGAAAGGGAAGGAATGAATAACTCAAATGAAAGAGAAGAGATACTACTCAGAATTTAGAAATCAGGTTTCTCATTCTTCCATGTGACCATGATCACCAAAGTGTGCAACCAGGGACAGATTTACTTACATAAATTTTGAGAAACATATTCATTTCTGAAATTATATGTTTAAATAAGTTTTTTCTTAACTTTCTGACTCTTCATCTTTTCCTATGCTGTGTTTTATCTTCTTTCAGACTGCAAAAAGGAGCCATGTTAAGCTTAACTCTGTTAGTGAGTATTTACTGAATAGATACACTGAAAAGGAAGAATATAATACAATGACAGCAGACACACAGCTCTAGATAGAGTAAGTGCTAATGAGTTGGTTATTCTATCTTACTTTCTGTGAAAGGATCCCCGTTTTTTATTCTAGTACTACTCATTACATTAAAAAAAATTTGGTTCTATGCAACTACTTTTCTTACAGTTATGCACTCTGTATTTTTTTCTAAATTTTGAAGCTACCCTCCTTGAAAGAAGATTGAGCCCAAAATAAAATCTGCTAGAGCCAATCAGTTAATAATTAGCATGTTGCTACTTCACTAGACACTGCTTTCATGCCTCGCACCCCAGGAACCACTATCTAGCCTAATTTGAGGCATCACTCTTTGATTCCTAGTGAAATAAATTGTGGCCTGTGTGGAAGTCATGTTATTAATCGAGGCCTCCTGTATGTTAAGAGCTGCTTCTCACTGCTTGCTTGGAAGCAAGCTGTGCAATTGGCTACCACTTGTACGATTGTATCCAGTACCACCGAGGCCTGGATAATTACATTTTTATAATAATTTCCAAAAGGACCTGGGGAAAAATACTTTCTGAGCCAAATATTGAATAGTTAAATATCCAGGTATAATTTGAGTCTAATAAAACTATCACAAATTATATTTTAATAAATGAAATACTAAAGTAGTTTGAAATTTTTAGAACATTTTAAGCCATGTTTTATGAATATACTTGTTCTATGACATGTGTTTCAAGTTTCTTTTTTTCTTATGAGAAAAATGATACATAAACAATTTATAATACTATCTAAGAGACCAAACATAAGATTTGGGTTTTATAATGTTGAAAAAAAAGGTATTTTATGCAAACATAAAAGCAAATTATCTAAACAATGATGAAAAGATAAATGATGAGCAACACTTACACTTTTAATCTATATATAATATATAGATTATGATTGATTATTAATAATAATGATAGCATAGCTCATGTCCAATTATTGGAAAGGAAATAGTGGAAAATGAAGGTGAGAATAAAGTAACTTGAGAGGATACCAAACTAGCTGATGAATAAATAAATAATCAATGATGGTGAAAGATCACAAGTGATACTTTAAAGGGTACTTTCACCAAGTCTTAATCCAAGCAGCCTGGGTATCTGGTTGAAGGGTATTGCGTTAATGAGGGATCTGCCTGCATCTTTCACTGATCTTCAGCTTGCCTTACTTACTGAAGCTAATAGACCCATAAAATAAGTTTACTAGAAATATTTAAATGCTCAGTGGAAAGGCACAAAGTGACTCCTTTTACTACCACTCTTTTTATTAGTAAAAGCAAGCACGCATACTAAAGGATACTTTTAAAAGTTCCCTTTTTTTTCTTTTGAGTTACCTTTTCTAAACACCCCTCTATACAACAGGAACATGTTATGAACATATTAATACTTGTTCTGTGACACTTGTTTCATATTTCTTATTTTCTAATGAAAAAAACAACAGTACATAAATAACATTAACCTTAATGAGAGTGGTATAGTAATGGAGAAATTTCTTCCCATGTAATCTAGTTTGTATGTGTTTTTAAGACCAATTTGGGACATAGTTCTTAGTTTCCAAATAATTGAGACAATTCTAAACCTGAGTAGCTGAGCTCGATTAAACTTCACTTGCTACACTTCTGACATTTTCTTACCATTCCTAGACGTCATTGAACATATCTAAGCACATATTCCCTTTGGCATTTACTTAAAATCCTTTGCATTTTTAACATCAACTTAATAGTGTTTTAAAAATGTATGAGTTGTATTTTTTTTACAGTTGAAAAAGGTAGGAAAATATGAAACAAATGGAAACATTTTTTAAATGATTAAATGAGAGATTATTCACTTCAAGTAAACTGATTTTACTTAGCTGTGAGAAAAGACAAGTGTAAGATATAAAGATACACACACACACCAATTCTGACCCCCAGGAATTTATCACCTAATATGTGAGACAGACGTAAGTAATTTCTGTTGTCTTTGGCATACAGAGAACACTGGCTTTAGACAATGCTCTAAACTTTCCATTTGTAATATTTATTTATTAACTCTTAACTTCAGAGTGTGTTAGAGGCAAGGAGCAGCAATTTCCAAGCTTTTATTGGTGAATTAGTATGTCCAGCGAAATATAAAGTGGGACATGAGATTGGCGGGCATAAGTGAAAGGATTGTGGTTTATTCATCAGTATGTGGGGAAAATGCTATTTGTGGGACACATGTTACAGGAATAAATACCGACAAATACTATCCTAGAAACCTGACATAAATAGTATGAGGAGTTTTAATTTATTATATTTAAACTTCTCTAATCACCATGAAATGTTGCTCGTGTGTGTGTGTGTGTGTGTGTTTTCTAGTTGATGTTATTGTCCTAATAGGTAATTGTGATTCATTGTTTTTATAAAAATCTTAAAAATTTTACTCAGAGCTTTTTCAGTTCATTGAGAATTTAGCATGCAATCTACCCTTTAATGGCCACTTTACAAACAGGTCTCTAGCTTTTTGGACTGAGATGCAGCTCACCCTCAGGCATAGATAATAGTGTATGAGATTGTCTTCAAGCTCTGTTTCACAGAAAGGCCCTTAATAATAACAGATGATTGTCTTAATGACATTGAGTATGTTGACATGTCAAGTTACTTTTGAAAAGATGAAACTTTAATAAACCAAGAACAATATTTGGAAAAATTATTAGACTTTCTAGAGTTAATTCATTGTTTTGATTAGGTACAAAATATTTTTCTATTATAAATGAGTTGATGGGTAAGAAATCTGAACTCTTAAATGAACCTACATTTATCTAAAGAAAACAAGCCCAAAGAACATAAACCAGAAAAGTGCAAATCCGTTTTAAAAATATAGTTTTAAATAGCTATCAAATGCAGTGCACGCTCCATAAACTGCAGACGGCTTCCTGAATAAAATATGAGGACATCTAGCTCTGTGACTCTCTATCTCTGTTAGTTAAAAAAAAAATTCTGAAGAAAATTTCTAAATAGGCCATATACTATCTGCAAAGGAATAAACAAAGTAGCCAGCAGTGACAGTGTTCCCTTTTCATGTGGGGGAACTGTGTGCAAATACAAGGCCTAACAAATGTCAGCTCCTCATTTGCAAATGAAGATGTAAAAGAAAATGTCGGTGACAGTACATGCAACAGTTCATATTTGAAGTCTGGCACAGTGAACTGACAGCCACAGAGGAACTGCAGTGGCTTAATCCTCTCTTTTTGCCTTCTAGCAACGATAGTTGGGAAAGAGTGGGGGGAGTTAATAAATATGTGATGAGGCAAAGCTGTGGAAAAATGGTATATCTTCTCCTCTGCAAGAACTCATCTTCGAAGATAATTAACGAGGTGACAACATACAATGTGCCATTAACAACAGCATTCAAATCATTTCTGGACTTAAGTACAGTCTTAAGCTGCTTATCAGATTTTCATTTCTGAATCCATTCAGCTGTCAGGCTTACATCCCGGCTTTTTATTGAAGCTCACATGGGAATCCAAAACCTTCTAATTTTCTATACAGATTCATTTCAGAATCAATTAGAGTTGGTGGCAGTCTTGTCTCTGTGTGCAAAGGGGATTAGCTGGGCACTTGCTCAGCTGAATCTACCTCTGAATGTACATTCAACCTTCCGTCGAGAATGAGTTCTTTCTCCGAGCTTCTAGAGGACTCTTCAGCAATTGAACTGCTATAGACAACAGATGGTTGATAATCACTCCAACAGCCTCCAATTTTGCGGAAAGGAGAAGTGATCATACAACAACTCGTACAGTAAAAGACCTCTGGGCATTTGAAGCATGCTCTGCCTTGAAAATAGGAAAATCTACTCTTGGCCCCACTTCTCTGCAATCTTCTAACAATGTCATTCTTGAGTCCTTGTCTCTGACTTGCTCTCATCAGCTATTGGTACATTTTCTTGATGGTTCTGCCTTTTTGTTCTCCGTCCTTGCCTCACCCAATTTTGCTGAAACTGCTTTTCCTTTCTATGCACTCCCAGCTCTAAACATCATCTTTAATAGTTGCAATAAAACACTTTTTTCTTTCAGAAAATATTTTCATATAACAAACCAAAGGTATGTTAATTACTTCACAGATAAAGCACTTTATGAATAGCCTAAAATTTAATCAATTAAATTATCATTTAAAAAGTACATAGAAAATGGAAGTACTATACATGACCATGGGTGTTTATTTATCTTTTTGACTATTCTGCTTAATTAAACTGAGCATTCAAATATATTTTGCCATATTAAAATTAATTATATTATTTTTGTGTTAAAAAAAACAAAGTAGTTCATGTCCTGAGTTTAAAAACAAAGTTACAAGTCTTAAAATTTAAAAAAAAAAAAAAAGGATCAATAGCCTTGGTCTTCTAGTGTCTGTTTCGTTTATCTTAGAAGTTTCTTCTGGTACTTTTCTTTATGTTTCAAAATGCTGTGCTTACATACTATTTTCTACCTAACCTTTTGCATTTACTATGTATTAACCTCTCTCTAAGAAATGTAATGCTTGGGCTTATTCACTCTGGGATGCCACTTTGCACAGTTTTTGACTTGTGCTCCAAGAGGCACTATAAATCTAGAATGGAATACTAATGATATCCATATAGTTATGCAAAGTAGTGGGAACCTTGTACCTTGCTCCAGCCCCACCAGTAGTATCCTTTCATCTTTCAGTTCCTCCACTGAATCACTAATTTAGTTAAGTCTAAACTGAGATTGGTGGTAAAATGCAGTACTGTTTATGCTATCACTTAGATAAAATGCTAGTAATTAAATAATGATACATTTTTGCTTTTAAAAAGCTTCTTTTATTTTTTAGACATTTTAAAATCATATAATTTCATCTATACAAAAAAATAATACAAATAATTTGTTAAAGTTTTCTTAATTTTTTAAAATTGAGAATCTGATTCATGAATCACTTTTTAAATCAGTTTTATTTTTTATATTTCTCAAAACAATATTATTGTCCTCTGTACTATCGAGAGTGCTGAAAATATAGCAAATCATAAAAGACCACATCACTATTGTCTCTAATTTTTGCCAAGCCTCTAACACCCTGCTGGCTTCTAGATCTTAAGAGTAGATTTCACTGCAAAGTTCTCAGACTGCAATTGATGCTCTCACTTTTTTTCCTTAAATAACAATTAAAACATTGCCTTAAAAACCCAGGAGTACAGTTATATTATACTTCATTTCAGACATACCACTAGTATTACTAACCATATTCCTTCATGTGCAGGCAATGGCAACTACGTTAGAAATGATGCCTGGCAGTTCTTGTAAGATGCTGTTGATTGATATAAAATATGTTGTAATTTTAGGGATGTTAAAATTTAAAAAAGGTAAATCTAGTAATTGATAAAATAATAACAAAGGTTCAGCTACGTGAATATGCATTTTTTACATTTTTGCAAAGATTAAAAATATAAAGACTATTAAAGTTCTTAAGACTATTAAAGATCCAAGTGAGCTAATGGATGTTTAAGAAATACATTGTACACAATTCTATTATTCCCAGAGTTAATCATTGCATTTTTTATATTGATGACTTTTCTCTGTATCAGTCAATAGATCATTTCCCCAACTCTCCAACAGAAGTTTAATACCTAAATCAGCCGTCAAATACATAAGGATTTTTCCTGCCCTTTGGAGATAGCTCTTTCAGAGCTCTTCTTCCCCTGCTCCAAGGGGCAATAGTGGTTTTCATTAAGTTATATCAAACTGTCCTCAGAGTTATTATGTTTCATGACTTGTATATTTCTCCATTTTCATTACTTATAGAACATATCCTCCAAAAGATTATTGAGAAGTACATTATATTAAATCATTGTTTGATAATACTTTAATGTTAGTTTCACATTTCATTGATGGTTTTGCTGGGTACAGAATGTTTGGATGAATATCACGTTACTTTAAAATTTGAATGGCAACCTCCATTTTACTCTCAAAATTTACTTTAGACCATTCTAATGGTGTTGTCATTTTAACATTTTTTATGTGAACTCTGTTATTCTTCCTGAAGTCCTGAGACTATTTTTTAAGCTTAAAAATTCATAATATTGTATTTGGGTCTATATCTTATTTGTTATGCTTCTCTGAGCACTTTAAAAATATAGAAACGTGTCCTTTCTGAGAATTTTTGTCTTCTATTAATCTTTGTTAGTTTCTTCTTTTCCTTTTATCTTGCCCTATGTTTCTAGAGTTACTGCTATATAGATTTGCTACTTCCTGAATTGAATCTCTATTATACTATCATTTTTGTAATACTGCTCATCTCTACCAATTTTTAAAATCTCATATCTGAGTAATTTTCTCAGCTTAATTAATCATTGTTTCTGACTTTTTAAATTTGGGTTATCATATTTATTAATTTTGGCTCCCATAATTTTAATTTGCAAGAATGTTTTCTTGGTTTTTGTTTGATCCTTTTAAAAGTAGCATCTTGGTATTATTTCATAGTGAAATATCTTTTCTGATTCACACACAAGGTTCTCTTAATTATTTTTATGGTTTTGTTATCCTCATATGTCTCGTAATATATAGGTACCAGTTTATATTTTAGATTGAAGCATTAAAATATTCACTAGAATTTCTGTATAAAAAGCAGAGATTTTGATTGGCTGACTTCATAACAAGGTTAATACAAGAAAATATCCAAGTATCAGAGAGTGCTGACCTTTTCTCTGGTGACGGACATGTTCCCAGGAGTAAAGGCTTTATGGGTATAAATGTGCCTAAGATAGATCTCTGTTCTAAGTAGGAGAATAATTAGGTGCCTATTTTTCTGATGTTAAAAAAAAAAGATTTAACTGTATATATTTAATGTGTAATTACACCATAAACCTTTTAAAATAATTTACTTGTTTTTCCATGATAGCCCAGTCTTCCATGATAGCCATTGCCTCTATTTACTGAGCATTTTGGAGGGGAGTTCTGTGGTAGAAACTACCATCTGGCTTCCTAGTGATTTTCTTCTTGGAAGACACTTAGATGTAGCTTTTATTTTTATCTTTCAGTTTAGTTTTGTTACTGTTAAAATATGAGACCCTGAGCTAAAGACAATACTCCAGACTGTACCTAATATAAAGTGGAATAACACACTCACATGTAGATACACTTAACTATGGAGCCTAAAATAACAGTGGTCTGATGTTTCCAATACATATCATTAGCTCGTTTTGAATTCAGTTTAATTAAGAAGCAAAAGTCTCCTATTATTTTTCTTAAATTAATACTTTAAATAAAGGTCAAATTCTTTTGCATGTGTCTCTCCTAATATTAACCAAACTTATAAATTACTTATACTCCAAGATGTAGCTATTTTGAACCTAGGAACCTAATGCCATGAAATCATCATTAAAATTAGTTGGTATGCCCTAATAATAGCCTTACAAATTCTAACTAAAATTTTAGAATTGTTCTTTTAAATGATACTCTCTGTAGTGCTGAATCTTGAATGAGGAATTTGGTGCTAGAAGAAAGAAAAAAGAAAAAAATATATTTCTATAACACTTTATAAATCATGATTAAGACTGCAAGTCTATTGAAACAACTTCTGTGCTCCAGCTAACACCAGCACCAGGAAATAATCATTTCCATACGTCATGTAGAGATCCTAGTACATTTGCTTAGGCTTATGTTAACCTTTTTGAAAGTAAAGCATCACCACCTTATCATATTAATTGTTCATGACTAATCATCTGCTGCTTCTTTTTATAAACATCATCCAAGAGAAATGCCTGAATCATATGAACCTAATTTTAAAAACAGTAAAAAAAATTCCAGACACTCCATTAGGCAGATGCTTAATTTTATGACTTTTTCATATTGATTTTGTATTCTTTGATCTTCCTAAACTCATGTATTAATTCTAGAAAGTTTTTTTTCACAGATTTCTTTGAATTTGTTTTATGTAGAAAATCATATCATCTTTGCATAGGAATGGTTACATTTTTCCAATGTAATAAATGCCCTTTATTTCTTTATTTTTTATCTTGAACTGACTACGACACTCAATATTCTACTACATTGTTGAATAGTAATTATGAAAATGCATCCTTACTTTTTTCCCAATTTAAGGGGTAAACAATGTCATTTACCATTTGGTATTAAGTTGTTTGTAGGTATTTTGTTGATGTCCTTTAATGTTAAGAAATTCTCAGAGCATTGAGAACTACTTTAGCTATGTCTCACAAATATTTTGTCTTGGTGAACCTTTCAGGTACACTCAACAAAAACGTGCATTCAGCTGTCCTTCAGTCTTTAAAAGTCATTTATGTTGGGAAGTAGTGTTATTCAGGACTTCTATATTCTTATGCTTTTCTCTTTAGTCATTTAATGAGAGAAGAGTATAGAAAATTTTAACTTGAATTGTTGATTTTAATTATTTTCTTAATGTTCTATCAGTTTTTGCTTCACATAGTTTAACCCTATTTTTAGATGCATTCACATTTAGGGTTGGTTTATACCTTCATAGAAAATGACCGTGATATCATTGTAAAATATTTTATTATTCCTGCAAACATTTTTTATTTAGAATCTTTATTATTTTGTATTAATAGGTTAGCTTTCTCCCATCAGTTTCCATTTATTCTGTCTATGTGCCTATGTTTAAAGTTGAGTGTCTTATAGACATTGTACAGTTATGTCCACCATAAACTAATTCTTTTACATGAAAAATATTAGTGGTTTCCCCATGGCTTAAGATACATATTTTTAATTAATCAACATTTACATTAAAAAATCTGATGGTACTTGTATAAAGAACTTAAAATATTTTATTAATTTTTCCTTCAATCCACTTAGCTATTTGTGATGGATTTTAATTTTACATATGCTTTAAAAACATGACATTGCTACTGTGTGATTATAAATAGAAAGTTATACTGTAGAGCAATTCAAAATAAGAAACCTAAAGAACACTTAACCATTGTTACTCTCAAGGAAAGAATGATTTATTCACCTCTAAAATTATTTATTCATGAAGTAAAATGAAAACCAAAGTTTCCTCCTCATCATTTGATAGAATCCAGTTCTCATAGTTCAGAAATACTTCAATGTTCATGTTTGTTTGTTCAAAAGTTTAGGATTGTAAAATGCAACCATTTTTTTTTATTCTTAATTACATTAAAATAATATACTAATTATACAGACAATGTCTTACTACATTATGTGTTAAATACAGGTCATAAGAAATTTTTAAAAATATGAAAATGCAGTAATTCAATAAAGTAAGGTAAATTTTAAGATCAATGTAAATATAACTATATTAAAATAATTTTATTAAGTGCATTTTCTTTTCATTTGCTTATTAATTTGCTAAGGTACCATTTCATTTTAAAAATATATTATAAATAGGAAATATAAGAATGTCTAGAACAGTAAATAACTGTGTATAGGTAATTTTCTATGTGATAGATTTTACAATCTTATGACTAAAATATTTAGATAAAGGCAGTATAGCTTTATTTATATATTCATATATTTTTTTCTCAATTAGATTTATTACATGAACTTCTTAGAAAGACTAATAGCAGAACTTGGACTACCAAAAACAACTTTAGATTTTAAAAAATTATTTCCATTTCATAAAGATTGCTTTATAAGTAAGAATATCAGAAAATTACAACCCATCATGCCATTATACTGGTACAAATTACCTTTTTATTCTGACTCTTAATTATGAATGAAATATTTCTCCACTAATACGTGAAAAATTTGTGAATTAATTGAATTGTTCTATTTTTAGAACTTGTGCTAGTTTTTTCCTGGTGTATCTGTATTGTTATAAAACATACACAAAATAACAAAAGTAACATGTTTTATTTGTTAGATTTTGTGCTCCATTTTAGGAAGTTAACAGAGCTTAAAGTTTAAGTAGTCTTTTTCTATGTAATCATGCAGAAAAATTATAATTCTATTGCTTTTACTCCATTTCCCTGGATTCTTGCACTCTTTGCAACGATTTACAACCTATTTCAAAAATGCAGTGAACCATTTTTTACTATCTCACTGAAAGAGCAATATCCTTGTTCTCTTTCAAGATCCATTTCTTTATGAAAGCACATTCCAGCAACTGTTTCCAAGATATAAACATTAGTATTGCAGCACACTATTTGACTGTAGCCTGTGGGAGAATTTTCATGCTTCAACACAGTATAATATTTAAAGAAAAACTTTTAAAGTTTGAAAGGGACTAAGGCAACTTGGTTGGGTTATGACTACCATCTTGAATTAAATATTCTGACAGAGTGCGCATTTCTTCTTTTTGAGCTTTTCATTTTCCATTAAAACATAATCTAAGGAGTTTATATGTGGACTGAATCTCAAACTTTTCAGAAACCCAGGCTTCCATTTGCTCTAAAGACAGAAACATTTAAAGAAGCTCTGTCTATATGGTTAATACAATAAGTTTGTTAGACCAAGGCACTGTATGAAATAGGTAACTAAAGCAAAATGTGAATATACTTCTTCAGATAAATTCACCAGGACAGTAAAGACTTCATTTCCAAATGTTCTACTGAGATTAGTTATATTCTATATCTTGGCAATGAAAGTAAATCTAATTAATTTTAATGTAAGGACATGGAAATGAAAGAAATATGCTGATTTGCCTCATCTAACAGACAGTTGCTTTGTTGCTAGGGTTTCTATCTCTTAATTTTAAATATTATATTCTTTCTATATAATTGAGATTAATATAAAGTAAAATTGTCATATTAAGTAATGCAAAAATCAACATAATTTTTATATAAAAAACATACAATATTTAAAATAAATGACATCTCTTTTCCTTTATTAGTATAGCTTCCATATTTTCAAGGTCCATAGAGTTGGTAAGAAATTCATAAATATTCTTCCACAAACCACCCATTAATCAGAGTGATTTAAATAAACACTTTCAGGATGAATTATCTGTGTTTTAAAATATATAAACTAGAATTTGATTTTGGAAGCTTGATTTTTCTATTTACTTGTGCCCATGGATAACCCAAGTTTTTTCTTAAGATGTACCAATATACCTGAAATATTTCCAGAGAGATATATGGACAGTTAATGATCTCCTAATTGTGCTACCAACACTGAGATTAATCATACCATATAGAATCATCTCAATAAAGTATGATTTATATAATCTTTTTATTACCTGGTAAAATAAAATCTAATTATATATGAATAAAAACTTTTATTTGAAAGAAAACATCTCATAAAATGCTTTCTTAGAAAAATCTATTTTGTTCATTAAGATTTATTACCCTGGCAGAGTATAGCCTATAACTGGAGAAAACTTTTTTTGTGGGTGGTCACCTGTGAAATTGTATCTTAAAGACCATGGCAGCAGAAAAGCTGTACATTAATTGTAATGTGAGTGGACTCTACTTATGATGAACGAGAGAAAAGTGATATGTCATAATACCTCTGTAATATAGGTAGAATGGAGTTAGATTTATATAGTTAGAAGAGTAGGTTATTTTTCAGATGAATTTGCAAATAATTCTTCATTAAAAATAAGCTTAGAGAGGTTGTATTTGTACCATTTAAGCTGTAAGTGTAGTAGTTACTACATGTTAATTACAAGTATAATTTATGATGGAATAATAAAAAAGGAAACTTTAACTACAAAGCAAATTAGAAAACACAATTTAAATGAGTGTTTTACATTCACAGAAAATAAATTCACAAATCCTTATTTGTGTTTATACTTTTGTGTCCAATTTTCTTTCTTTTTTAAATTTGTATTTCAATATGAAATTGAATGATGAAAAGATATTCTAAGCACCTCTGATTCCTTAAAAAGTTACATTTCTTATTGGTATGTAGTCAAACCACATTTTACTAAGATTGAGAAATGAAGTTGTCCTATTTATTGTTAGATAGAATGTGTATAGAAAGATTATTTAATAACATAAACATCTTATAGATGATTTATTCATATTTGGGACATTATGTGTTCCTAAAAGTCTAACTTAGACCTTAGATATTTTGAAATTATACTATTAGAATTTGTGAAACATGCAGTATAGGACACTTGAAAGAATTTCTTCTAGTTTGCCCATAAAAACGACCTTAACAGAAATTCATGGTGCATGAATTTCACTGACTCATTCCATGTTTCACTTTATTTTGTCAAAAAAAAAATCTCCTACCTGAATTATAGTCAAAGCAGTCATCATTAAATTAAAGCTGTATTTAGTACCAATATTTTACTCATCGCATTAGGCCTGTTGGCTAAATAAGATATTCCAGGATTTTTCAGCACCTAATATATGTTCAGCTATATTGGCACTTATCATTATTCCTTTCATATAACAAACAATCAGTACAGTTTTGCTTTATTGAACATGTGAGAAAATAACACCTCTATATGCAAAACTACAATCTTAGAGATTAACTGGTTATCTGATTTTGTAGAGAGTGTATGACTTGCCTAAGGTCATACTACCAAAAACCTTTAAAGCCAGAACCATTAGGAATAAGTAAGTACTGTGTTGATTCCACCATCTCACAATCTCCCTAATTTATAATATGATGCATTACATTAGAACTCTGCTAATGTTAGAGTAAACAAATATCCCAGGATGATTAAAACAGTCCTAGTTTACATCTATTCCCATGGCGTAAGTAATGGTACTCCTTTTACTCTCAAAAGTGACCATATTTGCACAATAAATGATATGGTTGCCCTATTTAATGCAAATTTATGCTAATATTTACATATGAAGGTGTACTCTTCGTTTGAACCTAAATATAAATGCACAAAACTTCAACTGTAAGAGACACTTTATGTCATACAAAGAACATGGACTTTGGAATCTCTCAGAACGCAGGTCATGTCTTAGGGGACAGTTAGTACCCATGGTGCCTGGGGTGAAATAACCTCTCTGGGACTTAGCTTTTATATCAATAAAATGTGTTTTATAATACCTGCATTAATGTGTTACCATAGAGATTACATCAAGAAACATACCAATTAATATATAGTGGAAACCAATAAATATTATTTTAATAACTTTAATAACTTTATTTTTAAAAAAGAAATATTTAGTATAGTATTTTGGACTATTTATAGCACTGAATAACTGTTTAGCCACTTAAATGAAAACACTACCTACTGCTTTGGTAGAATTTATTTTGAACTGAAAGGAACAATTGCTCCACTTATCACAGCAAGGAATCTGTTTTGCTAAAAAATCACAGAAAGAGACATGCTATATTCTAAAACACATATTGATTCGCTTGAAACAAATGTATTTAAAATATCTGCAATGGCGTATCCTGCTAATTTAATTCTCTCATTTTCTCATAGATCATTGTTTTCCATTATTTTTAACCAAAGCCCTAGAGTTTCTTTAGGCATAAGCTGTCATTCTCGACCCAACAACCCACTGAAAACAAATTAAAAACAAACAAAGTAAAAATGTTTTATACAAAAAATTGTTAAAAGTATTTTTAAGATAAAAATAAATAAAAAATAAAGTTTTTATTTAGAAGAGATCATATATAAAAACACAAATTCTAATATAATTAAAATGGTGTTTTAATCCCTAGTTATATAATTAGTAAATATATTGAAATTAATATAAATTATTGTCATAATATATTTAAGTGTTCATCTTTGAATTAAGGGCAAATCACTCTCTATTCTTTCAATAAATATTTGCTGAAGCCAGCTAGTGATTTTTGCCATACAGGAATTGACTGACAGCGTGCCTCCAGGGTCAGTGACTTTATGCATGTCCTATTTTTGACATAAATCTTATTCTAACCTCTTCAGAAACTTCAGATGTTTCACTCATAATTTCTATAACTACCCCCTCCCCTCTCTATGTAAAATTGTATGTAAAGAACACAGGAGGTTATTGAGTATATGAGTCCGGGGTTCAGTGTAGATTTCAAGGTTAAATGTATCAATTGGGAAATTATACACACTTAAATTGTATTAAAACCACACGTTTGTAAGAGTTTACTTAATCATTGAGTGTGAATAGAGAAAAAGCTGTAGAACTTAACAGGGCAGTCCAACGTTTATGTCTGGAGGACAAAGAAGGGTCAGAGATTTGAATAAAAAGGAATATGCTGCACTACCAATTTCAGTTACAGTATGTAAACTCAGAAGTTCTCAGTTCGTATTATATATAAATATGTGTGTGTGTGTGTGTGTGTGTGTGTGTGTGTATAAAATAGGGATATATATATATATGTTTGTATATATGTCCCTCATATAGATATATGTATATATGTGTGCGTGTATATGTATAAAATAGGGATATATATATGTGTGTGTATATATCCCTCATATATATGTGTGTGTGTGTGTGTGTGTATGTGTGTAGGTAATTGATAGAGAAAGAACAGGGATAGCCAAGGGGAATGTGAAAAATTTGGAATTTGGAGATTTGGGGATGTGAAATGTGTTTGTTATCTTCATTGTGGTGATAAATTTTTTTATTTTTATTTTTTTAGGGTGTGTGTGTAAACTTTCATGTGTCCAATTTAAATAGGTATACTTTGATGAGCTGTTCATATTATTTGTTTACACACTGAACATATTCACTGAATGATGTTTAAGGCACTGATACATTTTCTATGATTTGAAGATAAAACTTAAAAATGTAATTCTAAATCCTTAGGATTATGCTGAGTAAATGCAATAACTATGTTTGTCTTATGAACAAGATGCCATCCTGATGTTTTTACAAAGTTTACCTTCCTTCAGAATGTTGTCACAATATATTTTAATTCAACTGTTTATAATTTGTGATTTTAAAGCCATAAACTAATCAACCACTGTGGAATTATTTTTCAAAAACGGTATGATTTATAAAAATTAAATTTGTTCACTGAGATTTATTTTCCTTGATCTTGTTCTATTTTATTGGAAACTACTTAAAAAATAATAGGGAATGGGGAGAAAAATTTTCTTAACATTACTTATTAGTCTTGAATAAACATAGGCATATTTGAACATGGTCTCAAAGTTCTGTCTTTTTAGTGAGCAAATACCTTCTAAAAGAAACCAACCATATTATCTACATAAATCAATAGATATTGGCAGAACCTTTACCTTAATTTTATATTTATGGTGACTTATTTGACTTGAGTTCACTCAACATTTTGTTTTTCAGAATATGTTGATGAGATTGAATGGATTTGGGCTGAAGGTTTTTGTTTGTTTTGTTTTATTTATTGTAGTGAGTAACAATAATTGTTTGGTGTTTCAAGTTATGTATGTTAAACACATGAACTATTCTAAGCATGAATTAGTTGATTCTGTTATTTTAAGAAATTAAATATGGAAAGATAGAATATGGTTTTCTATTTTTTACTGTATATGGTATTATGTGACCCTCTTGCTTCTGCTACATATTTTACCATATTAGTCCAAAATAATAACAAATTTCAAATAGTGAATCTTGTGCTAATAAATGATAGTTGACTAAGGGTAATGGTAATAGTATTAAAATTCCTGGAAAACCTCTTAAGTTCTTTTAACAATTTAATTCTTAGAAAAAGTCTTTAAAACATCTTGGTCATAAAAAGGCAATATAGCATTATCCCATCAGTTTCTTTTGCTCAGGGATTATTTCAATCACTAAGCATTTACCCTAATAATCTGTCTGGGTATAAATAGCCAGTTGAAGAATAAAGGAAGAGTCAAGTAGACTTTGATAAATTTGGTGGATAAATTTGCAGAAACATTTATTATTCAAATTATATGTAAGCAGCCTAAAATTTTATTACCCTAAGGCAGCTTTCATTATCTCTTTATATTCATTTGCTATCAATTAGGTATGAATGAAAATTAGAAAGGTTTTCAGTTAACTAAGCAAAAATTATTTTGAACGCTTACTGATTTTCTGCTCTGACACAAATAGACCTTATCAACTGTACAATATAGAAATTCTTCAACATTATCTTGCATGGCTTTCATAATCAACAGGGTTTATAGAAAAGCACAGGAGGTAAAAAGTATATTTTCTTCATACTTAAATATAACATCATCTATAATTTCTGACTTATTTGGATGAATCCAAACAGTTAAGGAGAAATATTCAGCAACTCCACTGTAAGTTCTTTATTGTGAATCCCAGGCAGAAAGGTAAATAGCTATTCTTCAGCATCTACTTATTCTAAAGAGCTTAGGGAAATGTGCTTTTAATGCATTCAACATCTCATTTGAGCCTTTTCTCCAATCTGTGGTTTATATTACCTTTCTGTACCTACTGCCCTTTTGTATTTTTTCACTATTTATCTTAAGTTTTTGTTTTACTCCTGACTGCTCTAACATTCTCCCTACGGTACCCTCCATTTCTCTACGGTACCTCACATTTCCTACTCCTGACAAGAGCAATGCAGCAACAGTGAATTACCCCTCTAAGGAAACCTACAATTTTGTGATTTGTATTACTACTTTAATCTCATTACACTCTAATCCTGTAAGTGTACTTTACCCACTCAGAATTTTATTTCACATACAGATGCTTGAGAAAAGTGAAAATAATTAGGTCATGTATAATGGTGCTACGGAAACTATCCCTCAAAGGTTGTGTTTATATAAGGCAGTTATTTGTGATAAGAAAATGATTCTGATTTTTCAGTTTTGTAATATAGCACTTTAAATAATTGAAAAATAAAATTAATCTATAGCAGATTGCATCAAGTTATGTAATTTTTAATTTACAATAAATTGTCTATCTTTCAAACATAAGCTATTCATCTTCACTCTTGAAAAAAATGGGTTAAAAGAGATTATTACACTCAAGCAAGATTAATTGTTTAGTTATACCCCGTTGTAAGTTGAATAGTGTCCTCCAAAATTTTTCTATTCAGAACCACAGAATGTGACATTATTTGGAAACAGGATCTTTGAAAATGTAATTAGTTAAATTAATCTGCCTTATTGGATTAGGATGAACTAAAATCCAATGACTGGTTTCCCCCAAAGAAGAGAGGACATGCCTGATACATGCACACAACAAAAGAAGTCGTGGGAAGACAAAGGCATATGTGAGGTTATGCTGTCACAACCAGAAATGAATTTTTGGTCATAGGCCTCATGATAAAATGAACTTTTCATACATGAAGAGCCTCCTCCAACATCCCTCACCAGAATGATACAGTTTTCTTTATACCAACAACAAACATACATTGACACATTATAGTCACCCTAAGTCCACAGTTTACCTTATGGTTCACTCTTGGTTTTGTATATTCTATGAAATTGGAGAAAAGTGTAATGACATATACTCATCATTATGGTATTTTCACCATTCCTGGAATAAGAACCCTTTTTATTTTATTTTCTATCTGTAAAATAAATCAATGCAAACCTAAGAATCCAATTAGTTTGAGAATTTATTGCAATAAGACATATTGAATATGATAGAAAATACTAGGAAAAAAGTTGTCATTATAATGCTAAGTCCAAAGAAGTTTGCCAATTGGTTAATTAAAATCTATGTCAACTTTAGGTCCTATCATCTAGTATTATACTGTGCGCTCTCCTTATATGCTTTCCTGAGTCAACATTCAACAGAATAATCCCAGAAGCTGATATCATCTTGAAATAGACCTACTTTGATGTACTTTTGTCTTCTTCTCCTTAAAAGTAGTTCTGTAAGAAGTTCTCTGGTGGTGTAGTGGCTTACGGCTTTGGCACTGGTGCTGTCAACGCTGCGGCCTGGGTTCGATTCCCAGCCAGGGAACTACCCACATACAAAAAAAAAAAAAAAGTAGTTCTGTAGAATTATAGATTATTGAAATTAGAAGAAATTTCCGTGATCATGTATAGTCCAGTCTCCCATCCAACTCCTTTTCAATTTTCTTAACAAATGATCATGCAAATTCAATTTAAACACTGTCAGCTATCGGGTGTTCATTGTTCTCACTAAGAAACATATGAAAACACTGCGTTTTACTCTGAAAGACGTACAAGAGAACAGATTCTTCATTATCCAGAATCCCACAGAATTAACCAGACTTGACAACTTAATTTCAATTCCTAGCTAACCAGAGGTATCATCTATAAAGACTGTATCTCACGCCGACCTTGTTCTAAAAATTCTGACAGACCAAGCTTGAGAACAAAGATTGAGGTAAAAAGAAAATTCCATTTTTAATCTATTCATAGTTAAATTTATGTCTAAAATAGACTGTTAACAGAATAGAAAATTTGATTTCTTAGTCCACATTTTCCTCTGAAGTTCCTTGAAGCAAACAAAGCTGTGTGTACCATAACTCATATCTCTCTGTAACACCCTGATACTGCCTCAGGGTGAGACACCGGCACAGGTTTACAACGGCGCTGACGAGTAAGTTTCGACAAGTGACAGATCAAAATGTGCTTTCATTTAAAATTGACTGTACTTCTACTCTTAAACCTAGGAACATTTGTTACTAGTTACATAAGCTAACACAGGTATAATTTATACACATTTATTTTATTACTGACACGTAGGCTTCTATACGAGGGTTGTTGGGAAAATATCCAGCCATGTATTTATGGCTGGAATTTTTTCTGGACAGCCCTTATATACATTTATTTTCACACATTGACTCTGTGGGTTTATATTTATGTATTTATAAATACTGAAAAAACTGGCTTTGTAACAGTAGGGTGACCTCTAAATACTCGTACATATATCCTTTAGCAGTGTAAGTTATTGATGACTGTCTTCCCCATGGCTTTGATGCCATGAAGCACATATTTTTGTGAGATGACTAGTTAAATGTGAGGTTCAAATTTTTGCCACAGGTTTCACATGTGCATGGGGATTTAAGATACTGCATAATTGCAAATACTATGATTAATATGATGAATTATGACATACACATTGGGGTCAAATCAATATATGTGAATTTCTTTTCAGGATCCATGTAATTTAATTATGCCTTTATTTATAGTTCTTTATCTGTGAATTAAAACAAATCACAGGACCATTGAAAATTTACAGGTTACAATATTAAAGAATGAGAGTTATTTTAAGGTTCTCTAGATTTTCTGTACTAAGTGTAGGTCTTTAAACTGCCAAAGCTTAGAGGTCTATCCTTTATTTGGGGAAAATTTAGTATCCTATTGAGTGTTGGGGGAAAATGTTTTATTACTACATATAGGTACTTGTATGATGATAAAGAAGGGAAAAAGTCTTGCTCTTCTGTTATAATAAAACAGAACCTTATGAGCTGTTTAAATGGCTAAAAACAAATTCTCAGAATTTGATGTTATGTGTTTCCCATAGTGAAGTCATCAGTTCGGTGTCAATTTGCTCAGGGAATAAACTAAACCTATTATAAGAGGAAGATACCAAGAACTGTACTTCTATGTGAAATTTTGAACCTAACAGATATGAAAGCTAAGAAGCTTTTTTAATAGCCAAATGTGAGTGTATTAATCTTCTCTTTTACCAGAGCCAAGTATCTGTTTGGTAAATGGAAGGAAGTTGCCACTTACATAGGAGAAAAGTAAAAAGCCTTGAGTAATGTCCATCTGTACATTTAACAAGATGTAACATCAGACAAAAAGGATGTATTCATATGAATACACAAGCAGATAAAGTTTACAAATGTTCAGAAACAGCTTCATAATAATTAACAAACAGAAAATGTGTGGCTGAAGCACAGGGCAGGAAAGCGGATACTCTGTTACTGGTATCCGTACATCAATGACAATATTTGGTAGTCTGTAAACCCATGCCTCAGAGAAACACATACCTCAGAGAAGGTATTGAAGAAGAAGAAAATGTCCGTGTGCTCTGGGAACAAGGTGCTCATTTTAATGCTGGACGCCTCCCTGTTTATGGTTACGGTGGTAGTTGAATGCAGATTTGCAGACGTGGTATGTCCCGTTAGAATGAATGCTGGCTTCCCTAAAGCACAGTCTTGGAACATTTTTGGGGTAAATTGAGACATCAAATTTTCCATTCATAACGGAGAGACAGAACAAGAGAGACAGTGAAACAGAGAAATAAATGACATGACAGAGAACCAGGAGGCAATATCATGAAGAATAATTTTTCCATTTTTTTATTTGATAAATATTTTGCGTTTTAGATGAAATAAAATAGTCATAAGTACACTGAAATTTTGTCTACATGTATAGTGTTTGAAGTTCAACATATAACTCATGATAATAGAAAAACCAATCTAGGGTTAATTATAGATAATTAGATTGATAGGCAGGTAGGTAGGTAGATATAGATAGATGATGATGATGAAAACAGATGATAAATAGATGACAGATATATAGATAGATAATTATAAACATCAACTGACTAAATGCAGATAATTTAAAATAGTTTGCAAGAGGAAGTAAAAAAGAACACTAGATGAAATTGGAGTTCCCTTACTGTGGAGAATATTAGGTGTAATAGGAAGACTCTGCCTCCTGCCTACTTCTTTAACACCATCTCTTTCCACAATTTCACTCGCCCTCTGTTCTTTAGTGATACTTCCTTTCAGCCCTTCAGAGACACGGAGGTCTTTCATTCCTCGGTCGTCTGGATTTTGTCTGATTGGCTAACTTTTTCTCCACTCTTTCTATAACTGGCTCCTTAGAATTCTTGCTCTAAGAAGCTCCTTTCACCATCAAATTTAAGTTAATCTCCTTACCCTAGTCTCCATCACTACTCTGTTAATTCCCTTTACAGAATTTGGCACTATTTCTATATAATTGTCCATAATTTATATAATCTCTATCTCTCATTAGAAATCTGGGAATCATAGCTGGAATCAAGTTTCTTTGGCTCACCACTGCTGATCACACAGGTACCACAGTTCCTAATATTTGGTAGATGTTTGTTGAGTAAAGGCAAAAAAAAAACATACTGCTGGGTTTGCCTAGTAATTTATGGGAAAAAGTATAATTAATATGGGCTCACATGCTAATTTTCTAATTCAAAAATAGTAACAAGGAAAGTAGTCTTGGGGTTCAAATGCAAACTATAAATTTAACCATGAAAATACCATTAACTATGATAGAGAGACTCATAATTAAAATATTCTGATAGTAAAGTGTTATGCATCTACGTATTTTCCATATGCTCTATGGACAGTGATATATGATTTAAGTGTAAACTATTATACAGTAGTTTAAGAAATAGCGAGCATTAAGCTATAAGTGGGGCCGTGGTTTAGGGATAAAGTAGATCGGATCTTTCTCTTCTATTATATTATATCATGTTCAGGGTTTTTTTTATTGTTGTTGTTGTTGTGTGTGTGTGTGTGTTTTATTTGGTTGCACTTAAAGAAGCAAATATAGGAAACCAACTTTGTAAAGAAATGCAGAATTATGCCATATGCAAAATGCAATCTTCATAATGGCAGGCACCAGGACTGTCTCATTCACTTTTGTATCATAGGTCTCCAGCACAATGTCTGATACATAATAGATGAAAAATAAATATGTATTAAGTGAATAAAATATTGGAAAAACAATGAAGATGAGCATAGCAACTATATTCAAATATTTGATGTCACAGAAAAAAAGGATTAGGTTCGCTTTGAAATTATGTAACTGATAGAATTTTGACCAAAGGATGAAATTAACCAGAAGCAAACTATTTTTCAGTAATACAGTGGGTTGTCATTTCCTATAGTCAACTGAGAATAGATTTGAAGACTGATTCGGTTATGTGGAAGGCATTCAAAATATAGTCAGTGGTGAAATGTGTTGGAAAAATTATTTTGGAGTCTTGCTAAACTTTTACAATCTGTAATTGTATATTATCTCTTTTCTTTGGTTTTTGAATTGCCCAAGTATTAATAAAACCCTGCTGGCAAAATTAATTGAGATTTTAAGCTGTTGTTAAGTGCTAAAACTGTGCATGGTGATAATCAAAGACTATCAGCTATTTCAATTGAAAAGGCAGAGAAGTTACAGCTTAAAAATCATATAAAATAACCCCAAAAAAGTACACTCACATACATTGATAAAACTCATTTACTATAATCACTGACTGTAATTGAGAAATCTTGCAAAATAATATGAATAACATAATTACATCATGAGGCCTATCGGGTTCTAATTAATCTGGGAATAATTTGTTACACCACTCCTTTTCCCTATACCAGCCTAAGGAACTGAATATCTCTGGCATCACTTCCCGTAGGAGCTGTTAACCATTGCTTGTATTTATGAGAGCAACAATTGGTGGGTAGAACACAGTTTTCCATTATTGAACAGATGGACTTAAAACTATTTCATAGTGCTATCTCTTTCTTGGGTCATTTTGCAACTTTTAATTTTTTTTTCAGCTGAGGACAGTATTTCTATTGAGACCCTGACAAAAAGAAGACTGAGGGTCAGAGATCTGAAAGAAGACCCCTTTCAACAGAGGGAAGACGTGAGTCAGGACCTGATTTCAGGAACCAAAAGGTCAGTATGACTGAAGAGTAGTAAGTAAGAGACAAAGGGGTATGCAATGAAATAGGTTTATCCAGAGGCCTTCTAGGCTAAACGTGATGAAAAAAATTGGAAAGTTTACAGCAGGGAGTTGATGTGTTCTGAATTCTGAG
Organism: Lyroderma lyra; assembly: GCA_004026885.1. Lineage (NCBI taxonomy): Eukaryota > Metazoa > Chordata > Mammalia > Chiroptera > Megadermatidae > Lyroderma > Lyroderma lyra. The sequence goes on from PVJL010008046.1 coordinate 29,901, forward strand.
TTTAAAAGGTCACTAAATGCTTTGTGGGAGATGGATGACAAAGAAACAAGATTGACAAACAGGTATGCTTATTCCATTATATTAGGCAAAAGACATGAATGACTTAGAGGAGGGTATAAATGGTAAGAATAGAACCTGACAGATTTTATGTATGTGTGCAATTTGGAGAGAATGCAACCTGATGAGATTTAAATGGGAAAGGCAGAAAAGAGAGCTGGGGCCCATGACAACTTCTAGAGTTTAGACTGGCTCAACGAGATGAATCATTGTTGCCATTTATAGAAATGAAAAGTACTAGAAGAGGAGCAACTATGTAGTCAGGGAGGGAAACAATCAAGTGTTTGTTTCTGACATGTTCATTTTTGGATGCTTAGTAGGCATCTAACTATAGAAGTCAAACACGCAATTCAATACACAAGTCTGGAGTGTAACAAGGAGGTTCCAGAATCTCCTTCCCAGTTAAATATCTATCCCTGTCTGGAGATCTTATCAGAATTCTTTGTGAGGCTTTTAAAAATTGCAGTACCCAAACTTCAGATAGTTTTTCAAAGAATTTGTATTATTCTTTGATTCAGCATTTATTCATGTAAATAAAGATAGTTCATTGGTGATTTGTGTATGTGATGTGAACTTTATGTAAGCAGAAGTTTCTAAAACACAAAAGACAACAATACAAATAAAATGAAGGCTGTGAACTTGTATCTTGATTCAGAATATGAGTTTCCACACCTCCTGGTCTTCCCTATGTTCTGAAAAGTTAATCTTGACTGTTGGTGTGACTACTTAGTTATTTGGGCAGAAAACAGTGGAGGTTCTTTAAAATGTATTTTAGCCTTGATATCTAGAGACTATCTTCATTTCTCTTCTCAAGAACATTTTTCCTATTTTTTTCTCCTTTATATCGTCACTTTTAAAAAATTATTTCCATTTGGAGCATTCTTGTCTTTATAATTCCATGTTCTATTCTGTTTCAACTTAAACAACTTTTTTTTAAAATCTATGTAGTCAATATCCCATTCTAGCTAAGAACCCCTCTGTCTTTTCCCCTTTTCATATCAAAGCTCTGAGGATTAATTTTCTAGACAACTCATTAGTTTCTAATTGGTCTGCTTAAAATTGCTCATCACCACAGTCCTCAAAAGCTATTCAGTCAAGGCTATTGATGACTTATACATGTCCAACCGAAAAGAAATGTTTTTATTCTAGTCTCACTTGATGTCTCAGTAGCACTTTCTATATATTTGTACATCTTGCTTTTCACAAGCCCCTTCTTACTAACTTTTCATATTAACTTTCTTGACAATATGCAGTTAGGATTTTCTCTCAAATTTATTGGCCTCTTCTTATCAATATTCTTTACTGATTTAATAAATGATATCAGACCTATAAATATTACCTTTCCTTCAAATTATTCCTTTGGTCATTGTTATTTCATTTTATATGTGCTGCTCACTGAATCTTATGGCCATCCATGTCTTTGTTGATTATTTTCAAAATTATATTTCAAGGCAAAACAATCCCTCTTATCCTCAGATTGATATATTCAAGTTTCTACTTGACATTTCCACTTAATCATCTCAAATGTATTGTTTGAGTATGGTTACTGAGTTTTCCATTGCTTTCAATCAAGTTGCCAAAGAAAAGGTTAATTAAAAATGATTAGTAGTCACTGAAGTCAAGCTATAGAAGTTTGGACAATACTCTGGGTTCTTAATCTAATATTGTTTCCTACCTTCCTTCCTTTCTTCCTTCTTTCCTTCCTTTTCGTTCTTTTTTGGTAAACTGCTTTATACCTGCAAGCCAATATGCAGTCACATAAATAATGTTGATATAGTAACTCTCATAACCCAGTGAAGGATGCTGGTTCTACTACATTCTACCTGGGTAAACTTGGGCAGGTTAGTTAACTATTTTGAAACCCAGTTACACTGTAAGTAAAGTAAATCTAATAATATCTATCTTGTAGACTAATTGTGAAAATTAGACAGAATTTATACTAAGTACACAGTAGAGTAATTAATAGAAAGTAACAGTCATTCAATTTTGAAAAGCATTCATATGATCATCATCATTCTACATCCATCAATTATTCTACTTATATTTTCATATATAAAGTGTTCACATTCAGGTAATTAAGACATATAATCTTTGTATCTGAGACCATAACTTAAACAACCTAGACTTAGTGAAAAGTGTCTGCCAGGTTGTGTATGTGCATTACATGCCTGCTATGTGGGTTTGCTACTCTCCTTAAAACTCTCTTCTTGACCCTTCCTTTCCCTATGCTGTGCTCAAGGAGGCTTACTCATGTATGTGCATCACCCATGCTGTCTTGATGTCTGGCCTATGATTTGATTTGGTCAGTAGTACCAGAGGAAATCAGGGTGGGAGAAGAGAAGGTATTTATTACTCCTAACAACCTCTGTGTTGCCTTGCCTCAACTTGGGCCGTGGTAGCAGTCAGTGGTTGGGATTCTTGTAGGGCAGCTCTGCTTCTATGGCTTCAAACTCTCTGAGGATTTTGTAACATCATTTACCTTTAGCCAGGAAGCCCCTCTCTAGTGCTCCGGTGGGCAACCATACCTTGATATGTTTCTTAATCCAGGTCACACCTTGTATGTCGAGGGTCTTTTCATAAAAATCTAAATTAAACATTGAGTTTCCTGACAGTATCCTGAATGTTACCATACTGTATGCACATCAATGGGCTAAGCATTATTAATCATCAAAATATCCAAGGACAGAATAATTCTGCTTAGTTCTACCATCACATTAAACTTTCCATTTAGCTGTGTACAGATATCTCTCAGTGATTCAGCTCATTCAGTGTCACAGTTTTATAAAGCAGATAGAAATAGAAAGCAATTTGCTTTGCCATTACAATGCTCCATTGCCACTTGGAAAAAAAGAAATGTGCTAAACACAGAATGTTGTCTTTCATTGTTCTTTTTAGAAAGAATGTTTTCATAATTCTTCTGAAATCAAAATATGTGTCTGTTGAATTAATGTCAGAGATTGAACGGTAGCGATTTGCTTCTTCCTACACAATTTTGGAGAAGATGGATAAAGAGGAAAAAACAATTGCTTTCACATAAGTACTTTTGACTTAAAACACAAATGTGAGGCAGGAAAAGTTACAAAAATATATTCATAAGAAATAAGTAGATTTTATAACGTAGCTGTGTGTCACTTTCATTTAAACAAGCTCTGAATTTTGGTAGATGTATAAAGTAACATTATTCAATTAAACCTATAAATATACATATAATAGTGATAAAGATAGAAATAATCTAATTACACAAAACAAACACATACATATGTACCTATGTATACATATTTTATAAATGTTATAAAAATATGTTTCATTTATTATCAATAGTTGGAAAACACATAGAGGGCTTCTTTTGAAATATGTGCATATGCAAACATCCCAGTTTTTTCAGATACCCTTAGCAGGAAGAATCTGAGCACATATTATTTCTGAAATCTAGATTACTTGAAAAATAAATGTATGAAAAAATTGACCACAATAATGAGATTAATAAGGCATAAAGCAATAAAGGAAAAACATTTTTGGAGGTCAGGTAGAACAGAAGTCTCATTGAGCTTGATTTCTATAGAGTTTATTTCTATAAAATTGTTTAATCTTCATTTAATTTTTATTTTTTTATTTTTTTAGTTCCAGTTAACATCTGACATTATATTAGTTTCAGGTATACAACAGAGTGATTAGACATTTATATAACTTAACAAGCGATCGCCTTAATATATCCAGTAGCCATCTGACACCATACATAGTTATTACAATATTATTGATTATATTTCATATGCTATACCCTGCATCCTCATGACTATTTTGTAACTACAGATTTACACCTCTTAATCTTCTCCCTTAGTTTACCCATCCTCCCAACTCTGCCTTACAATCCAGCAACTTTCAAAATACTCTCTGAATCTATGAACTTATTTCTGTTTTGTTTCTTTGTTTATCCTGTTCTCTAGATTCCATATCTAAGTAAAATCAATGACATTTGTCTTTTTCTGTCTGACTGACTTCCCTCACCATAATATCCTCTAGGTCGATCCATGTTGTTACATATGGAAAGATTTCTTCTTCTCCTATGGCTGAGTAATACTCCACTAAATATATGTATCACCTTTTCTTTATCCATTCATCCATCGTTGGACACCCAGATTGCCTTCATATCTTGACTATTGTAAATAATGTTGCAATGAACATGTGGATGCACATCTTCCTTCAAAGTTGTGTTTTGGTCTCTTCAGATAAATACCGAAAAGTGGGATTACTGAGTCCTTCTTTGTCTCTTGTAGGCTTTGTGTTAAAGCCTATTTTGTCTGATATAAGTATTTCTACTCCAGCCCTTTTCTTCTTCCTTAAGCTAATGTGAGTGAGAGCTTTATGCTCCCTCTCTGATAGTGATATCATGAAACTATATTTATCAAGATAAGTAAATTTAATTTTATCAAGAGCCTAAAAGGCACTTATAGGCTCTGAGATCAACTGGGATAAAAGTCCTTCATGGACATTTATCACCGAGGAACATTCCGACTGATAGGGAATGTATCAGTCAGAGTCTTCCAGAGAAACATAACCAGTAGGAGACAAATGATGAATCAATCAATTGATCAATAAAAAAATGACAAGTATGTAGGTAGATAGATGATAGCAATAGATATACATTTATATATACATCTACATATATATCATATACACATATATGCATGTACATATTAATTGATTTTAAATATGTTTCATTTATTATCAATAGTTTATACAGTTGTGAGGACTGGGAAGTCTGAAATCTGTAGTGTAGGTTTGGAGGAGTAACTGTGGGAAAGAGCTAAAACTGTAATTTTGAGGCAGAATTTTTTTCTTCCTCTGAAACATCTGTTTTGTTCTCCAGGACTTTCAGTTGATTAGATGAGGCCCATCCCCATTATCGTGGAAAAGTCTCCTTTCTTAAAGTAAACTGATTGTAGATATTAACCTTTTGTGCAAGATACCTTCAAAATAACACCAAGAACCATATCTTATTGAATAACTGAGGATTACAGCCCAGCTAATTTGACCCTTAAAATTAACTAGCACTAGTATAAAAGCTCTGGTGTAATAATATAAAACTATTCGGATAGCATTTGTTAAAAGCCATTATTATGATTGATCTTTGAAATGGGATTGTGACTATGGTATTAATGTTAACAGCTCCATTTTTCACCTGAGGCATATGAACTCAAAGTAATATGCAAAGACCAAGTAGGATGAAGAAAATCTATGGGTGGGGAAAAAAAAGTTTTAAAAATGAGAAATGTCTCAAGGAAATCCTTGAAGAAAAATAAACAATACAAAAATACTTTTAAATTATAGCAACTTATCTGTAAATACTTTGAAGTCTTCAGCAAAGTTCAGAGTATTCATTCTGAGGTCAGGCAGATCAGATTCTATTTATTCATTTATTCATTTATATATTATTTCTTTTATTCACTTTATTTGGCTTTCCTGGTTTCCATTTTTTCATCTATAAATGCATAAGAGTAGTTACCTCAGGACTGTTACGAACAATAATTAAGAAACTCCACATAATATATTTTAAGCATATATGATTAATTCTGGTTACCCTTATGGTAATAATCTGTAAGCCAAACTTTTTACTAGGTCTTTCCCTTCTACATAAGATAATTTTGTATCCAAGTGCTATTTAGAGACCTCTGAAACTGCTATATATCTAACCCTCTTTTTTTAACTCATGGTGAGACAGTAAACACTTCACCCCTAGGAAGTTTTTCATGGCTGAACATGAAGGACAATATTAAACATCACTAATTTGGTTGTAGTCTTAACCTCTCAATTCTGAATGAATAAGTAATTAGGAGAAATCTAAAAGCCAGAATTTGTTATAGGAAATGTATGTATACTGTTCCTGAATTAATCTAATTTTTGTGTGTGTGTGTATTAACTGACCTTCTTATTTTAATCCACACAATTTAGAAGTTACATTGTTTCACTGTAAAGGTCAATTCCTTGGTTCATAACTTCCAACATCAGTTGCAGAAATTCATGATTCCTCATCAATGGTATTTCTCAGTAATAATTACTTCATAGACGTATGTGATGTTGAAATAGAAAATGAAATTAATTTTTTAAATTCATTCCTAAATTTTGTCTTTAGCTATTTATTCTTGCAGACATGACTTGTCTCTAAAATAGTTCATGTTCTTTCCAAGTCCTCTCTTTCTCTGAAATGAAACTAGAGTTCATGCTCAATTATTATCTCTGGTCAAGGTTTAAAGGAGACCTTATGAAAACCTACATTAACCTTTGGAACTGAGTGAAAACCAAATGGCAAATTGATTGTTTTTCATCTGACCCTTCTTTGATGTCTTACTATAGAGTAAAAATATAATCCTTCAAAAATGTAATTAAGATTATGTACCTGAAGTACATTAAAAGGACAGGAAAAAAGCATAAGCATAAAACAAAATCTAAAGACAGTATTTTTTTAATAAAATAAAAGTTTAAGGGTAAAGTAGGAAAGTTGATCTATTACATATAACGGATGCATTATTTATATTTTAGCATTATTACAAAAGAAAAATGACATAAATTGACAAAAACAATGTGAGGGAACCTCCTGAAAAAATAATTTGGTGAATAATAGTATTAAATGCTTATTTAGCATTTTACACAAGAAACATTATCAGTGTCCACTAATAAACATTAAAATGTTTAAACTCAGTTTGCCATAAAAGTATAAAATTATGTAATATTAAAATACTATGTTCTGCCTCTTGAATCTCAAGGATTTAGTTATACTTTTTGAGCTATTTATCTATCTGTTTGTGTAAGGGGCATATAAGAGATATAATGTGACATGCTGGGAGTAGTGTAAATGGTAACAAGCATCTGGAAATCAAGTGAAAATGAAAATAAAAACTAAAAATAATGTTTACCCTTTAAAACAGGAAATCCTCATGTAGAAATTCATAATTGTAAAAAGAATAGAAAATATCAACCTGATTATAAGGATATTTACCACAATATGAATCACAATAATACAAAATTAGAAACAATCTAAGTTTCCTTAAATATGATATGACGTAGGTAAATAACATTCTATAAAATTATTTAAAGTCAAGTTGTAGAATACTATTTTGTGACTGGAGAAAAAAAGTTTAGAGAGCAAATCCCAAAGCAGAACGTGTGGTAATTACAGCATATATTTTACAGCAAAAATAACAAGTCATTTACTCAAGTGCATGGAATTATGGGTGAAATGTTTTTTGTGTCAACCAATTTATTTTCCAGTGAATATGAATTGGTTTTCTATTAAACAATACCAAATTATGAAAATGAATATAAATGTACAAAAATGTGTTGGAAGAAGAACATTGTCAAACATCAAAAACAGAGTTTTTGGATCTAATAAATGGCAATCAAGATTAAAAATAAAATAAAATATATATTGTTCACTTTCTCTAGTAGCCCTGAATTAGAAAACAAACGTGAAACAAATTGATTTCTTAGTACATTTAATTATGAGATTTGATGTAGATCTTTATGAAGCTTTTTGAGAAGCACAAAAAAATTCACAAAAATTAATTAAGGCAGGTTGTAGAAGAAAAAATAACCAGCTGATTATGGAAACAGAAATTGTATTTGTGCAATAGGACTTTTGAGAGTTGTGTATAAATAAGTATGAGGTTCCTTTCAGAATTATAACTGTACATCCATAATTTCCTATGAAATCTATAGAACTGCATACTAGGGATAATATATCTGTTTAAAAATGAATTTCTGAACTTCAAGGGTTTTTTTGATCTAAAGAAATTGCAGATTCAAACTCATTATGCACGTTTGACCTATGCCTCCCTATTTTAAATGAAAAGGATGTAACAACTGTGTTTTCTCCTGTTAAATGAAATAAAACTATCATTCTAAACATTAATAAGGACTTCATCTATTGATTTTTTTCTTTAGCTAAGTGTTGTAAATGTTTCCTTTTGGTTTTGTCACTTGGCTGTAAAGACTGTCCATATTTTATTGATTAGAGAATGAAAGGTCAGTGGTTTTATTCATTATGGCCAACATGAAAATATAATGTGCCTTTATAATCACATATATAAAGACTTAATAAGGGTTTTAAAATTACTTTGGAACTTTATTACTAGAAATTATTACTTAAAAATTAGTAGGTAACTATTGCATAAGAGCATCCAAAAATAATTTGCATTTATTACTCAGATTAATCACACTAATACACTCATAATAGTCTTGGTTAGCATAATTTGATGAAATAGGTTTTACCATGAATCAATATTGAATTTGCTATATAAATATCTTAGTACAGTTCCTTTGAATATAAGAAAAATGAAAACTAGTGTGACATCAAAATAAGAAGAGACTATAAAATACTATAAGAAAGAGGGAAGGAAGGGAAGGGAAGTGAAGGAGAAAGAGGAGAGACAGAAAGACTCTCAGCTCATAGTAAAAAACTTGTATAGGGTGGAAAAATCCAACTTTTTTATTTTACGTTATGATTTTTAATATATCGTGCTATTTAATCTTCTGTCTGGATCAGTGCTTACAAGTCCATTTTGAAGGTCTCTTTGCCGAACTAGATGCTCTCCAATTTAAAGGCATTCTTAGGTCATTAGTTTCAGAAGTAACATTTTTTTCAGGTCACTAGGTTCTCAGAGTTTCTTTTTATATGATATATTTCACTTGATATTTCTGTACATGGTCTCCTGATGGACTCCTCTGGGTAAAAGAGCAAAAGATAATAAAGGGCAAAATATGTGGTAGCCAGTAACCTAAATAGCTATTTCAGAGTATATCAAACTCTACTTTATTTGAGCAGATAAAATGCATAGGCCAATTTAATTATTGTGAAAGGGAATTTTTAAAATGTATGCAGTATGCATTTGTGTGGTTGTGCATGCTTTGTATGAGCGTATTAATAAATGAATTTTAAATATTTCTTTACTTTAACCTAGTCATAGTTATAAAGAGACAAATGTTATTGTAAAACAGGAAGTGACAGTATCATTTAATGTCCTTAACTATTGGACATGTATCTTGAACTTTGAATGTATACATAAAAAGAAAAATACTATATCCTATGTTATAGCAACACTTATTGATATAAATATACCCATATATAGGAATGTGAAAAGCATTTCTCTTATTTTTAAAGAAAGTAAAATAGTGTAATAAGTTCTTGAGGAAAGATTTATATCTTTGAATTGCTTAAGACTGTATGGATATATGGAAAGTACCATTTAACCCCATTAAACTTCTTTAACACCAAGGTTTGTGGGAAATGCCCATGATTCTGAGGGAACAAACACACAATGTAGAAACTTAGGACTCACAGTCAGGTGTAAAAGGAGCTAAAGTGATAAAATCAACAAAAGTCATTTTGGACAAGCAAAGAACCAAGTTGCAGGGAGAACTAATCCAGAGACCCAGACAGGAACTACTGGCGAAGAGACTGAGCCCAGAGTTGTCCAGAAACCTGGTCTGTGTGGACACATTTTAAATACAAGTGTAAAAGTTCAGGAGAATGGTTGAAGAAGGTTGTAATCAGGTGGTAAATGTGGTTGTGGCATTTGCATTCATTTAGTTAAAGGGCTGGAGACAGGATGAGATTGGTGTTTTATCCAAAATCTAGGTAATGAAAATATCAAGTAAACAAAAATTAAATTATATAAGAGCATTTTCTGAGTGATTTAAGCCCTTTCATGTGCATAACATAGGCAAAATTTAGGGGATCAACAGGTAGTAGGTGGTATTTAAGTATAACTATTATATTTGTCCACTGATGAAATAAATTGTACTGTTTTCAAAGCATTTGTTTGAGACTAAAAATAACTACTTTGTATACTGTTAACTAAGGAAATAACTGGAATATCTTAGTAGTTTCTTTCAGCGTTGAAATGCTATTTTTTTTTTAAAAAGTAGACAGACTCTTTAGAGATAGGACTGATACATGGTGGTTTGGACCCTATTTTTAAAATTTCAAAATCTAAACAGTAATCTGCCTGAAACAAAAATGGAACCATCTTTGTTGTAAGTTTAAGTTTCTGTAAACAATGATAGAAGACTTCCAGTAAAGTAATTCTGATCCTGCTCCAACATGTAAGTGCCCATTTATATTAGCTGCTTGTTTGATATTCAGTGTTTTACAACTATGCTCCCTCCCGAGTAGCACTCACAATCAGGGCCTGAACGTAACACCTTTGTATTTCTCATTTCTTTACACCTGATGTATTTCTTCCGTAACATCTGAAACTCCCTTCATAAGAAATGCTATAGAAGTAATACTCAAAATTTAGCTCACAATGAAGAACAGGTGGAGCTCAATGAATAAATACACCCACTCTCCCTGACATGGGGGTGGAACAACTCTGAAAAGGTTTCGGATGGCCTCCAAAAGGTCCATTGAATTAGGCCCAGTTACCCAAAGTAGAAACTTGCGTATTAACATATCCTTTTTTGATATTATTTATATTTTACTTTTATTTGTTTTCCAATGATTAATTGAAACCAAACCTAAGACAAACTCCATTTTTTTCACAAAGATCTTTGTGATAGCTTGTAAGAATACAAATAATCTAATGAAATAGAGAATAGAAATACTAATTTTCTAATTTTACAATATGTACAGAATAATTGAAGTAAACTTGAAATTTCAAAGCACGTATTAAAATTGCCAATTTACATAGAAAAAAGAGTAATGCTACAATTTTTACCAACACAATATTAAAATCACAATAATATATTTATTGAAAATCGTTACCTTGAGAATGATTTTCTGAATGTTATTATTGGATATGATCCATTTAAATGTTTAGATTAATAGAGAAAATATTTTAGAATTATAAACATCAAGTCACGTTTTTGGTAAGATAAACCTTGCATTTGTAAAGGCAAAACTATGTAATCAATATTTAAGAGGAAGGGGCCATGTGGAGATAATGGAGCACTGCTGACCATTCCAGAATAGAGAGACTGAGGAAAGAATGAGTGAATTTGCATATTGAACAATCAATATACCCAATCTGAATTAATAGATAGAAAATAGACTGAAAAAAAAAGAACCTTCAGGACCTGTAAGACTATAACAAAATACCTAATATTCATGATATCAGAGTCCCAGGAGAGGAAGAGTAGATCTAAGAAATATATATAAATATATATATATATATATTTGAAGAACTAATGACTGAACATTTTGTAAATTTGCCAAAATCTACAGAATTTGTTAAATGTATATTTCAGAAGCTGAGATAACCCCAATAGTACTTATACTCTCACCCAACTGTAATGAAAGGAAATCAAGTAATCCTCAGATAATGTAAAACTAAGAAAATCTATTGCCACAAGATCTATTCTAATTTTTTTTTAAAGAAAGAACTAAAGAAAATTTTAGACACAGTGAGTTTTAAAAATAATATGTGAGAAAATACCTAACTTATGAAAGCAAATGAAGATAGAACACAACGCCCCCATTGGCTTCTCATGTTTCTCAGAATAGAATTCAGTCTCCTCCCCTCAGGCAACAAGGTTCTGTAAAATCAACTCCTTGCCTCTCTGGCTTCAGCTTCTGTCATTTTTCCCTTGTCCTTTTCAAGTACTCAAACCTGCCAAGATCCTTGCTGCCTCCAGGCTGTTCTGCCTTGGTTGGTCCTAGGGCTTCTACACTTCTCTAGCCCCATCATTTATGCTCACCCTCAGAGAGTAACTTTCTAACCTCAAAGCTAAGTATCCCTTGCAAAATTGTTTCATTGTACCCTGTGCTTTTGTCTTCTAGTATTTCCCAATACTTTTGTGTGTGTGTATGTGTGTGTGTGTGTGTGTGTGTGTGTGTGCGCGCGCGTGTGCGTGTGTGTTGTGCTTATCTGCCTTGTAGACCACGTCCTCTATGACCCTGAGAGTTCTCACTGCTTCACTACTGTACTCCTGAGACCTAGTCCATAGTAAACATCCAATAAGCATTTCATGAGGAAAGAAATTGTTAATGGTAGAATTTAGGTATTTGCGAATATTCGTGTTCAATTTAAGTTTGTTTTGATGTCTATATATATTTGCAAGTGCTCATAATCAAACGGTAAAAAACAAAACAAAACAAAGTATTTAAATGAGCATTCATAACAGAGCCAGGAGTGTATTTATTATAATTTAGAATTAAATATTTCTATAAATAGGTTCAAAGATCAAGATGCTACAAATAATTTTGTGTTTTTCTTGACAAAATGTTCCACAAGATAGTAAGAGTATCACGAGGACCAATAATGGGATCATTATGCTTACATCCTGTTTCATTTCATATTTTGTAGGCTAAGCTTGGGAGACCCCTATCTGGCAATTCATTAATAAGGTTTAATAGATAGTCATATGAAAGACTATCTAACCATGTAATGGGATGGTATTTTTAAAAGATATACAGACTACATGCCCAATAGAAATGTAATGTAAGTCACATATATAATTTTGTTATGTTTTAGTAGCCACATAAAAAAATAAAAATGAGATTAAGTTGATTTTAATGATTTTCTAAATAAAGTATATCAAATATAGTAATTTCAATATACAGTGTATAAATTATTCATGAATTATTGTATGTATATATCTTTTTCTTTTATGCTAAGGCTTCAAAAAGACATTGTGTTTTACAATACAGTATATCTCAGTTCAGGCCTACTACATTTCAAATGCACAAAGCCACATGAGGCTGGCCACTATTCTATTGGACGGTACAGGTATAGATAAAATGCTCAGGGTATATAAACTAAAACATGACTTACATTCATAGAATGGCTAGTAATCATAAGTACATTCAGAGTTCTCCCATTAGAATTCACACTCAATACTCGTAGTAGCTAAAGCATTCATTGAGTGCAGTTAAATCAAATAAACTGTTTGAATAATACAGAGTCCCAGACTCATGAGACACTAGGCACCAGGAAACCAGAGGCTTTATTCCAATTGCTATAAACTTTAAGAGCTAAGCATCCTGAACAGTATGTGACATCATTGTTTATCTACACCCTTGCTTGTGAGTGCCCAAACTTAAACATCTATGTTCAAAACCCACGTTTATTATCAGTTCTAAAAGTTAGACCTGGGGTTCTCCAAAGTGATTTGATTTATTAGGCTTATGTTTTTGTGGTGCAATAGGACATTTATAGTAAGTTTAACATTTTATAGGCTACTAAAAAGCTTCAGTGTTTGATTTCATATCCTGCTAGGTCAACCTTGCCAAAGGCTCATGTTTGTTACTCCCCTGCTTCCACAGTCTGTTAAATTAGAACCTAAAAGGATCAGACCCACATTTTCCCAATTATTGACCAAGAGGCATTCTCAATTTCACTTCCTGTAACTTACCTTTCATCTCCATTAGTATAATCTAGATGAGGAAAGGGCTTCATTACTTTTGACTTCCCCAAATCATTATTCATACAAGGCAGGCTTATAATGCAGAGTACACAAATTATTGATGGTGAAGTGAAAGGCTAGCACCAATCTAGAAAACAAATTGTAATTCAATGTAACACATCTCTTTTCTTAAAAGATTGGACAAAACTCCTGCCAGGAATTTCTTTCGGCTAGCATCCTAATTTTGAGCTAAGCTCTGGTCATGCCACTGATGAGAAATGCAAAAGGAAAGGAAAGGAGCTTGTGGTGTTTTTGTTTTGTTTTGTTTTGTTTTTCTTTTCGTATTTGTTTTAAAAATGATAAGAGTATGAGACAGTGGTATGTAATTAGATAATGTATTTGAGTAAAATAGTGCCAAATCTTTGACAATCTTCTATCTCATGAAGTGTTTCAGTTCAAGTCTTCTAAAGCATAGGTATCAAGATGAAATTAGAAGTGCTGAAGATTTAGGGTGGGGATGGGGGCTAACACCTGTGACAGATAATGGGAGATAAAGATATAAATGTATGTAAGATGAGGTAGAATGGGAGGAGTGATGGGTGACTTCCTAGATTTTTACAAGAGAAACTAGATGAAGGGTTATGCCATTTGATGAGGGGAGGAAGACTGAAAGAGTAGTAGTTTGAGAGAAGAAAAAAATTAATATTGTCATAAAAAGAATCAAGTAGGGTTGTGGGCTAGGCCAATGCCTCTTCCCAAGAGGCACAAAAAGGGGACCTTGACCAGTTCATTCTTGGCAGAGGGTAGGAAAGAATTCAAGCATGAACTAAAATAAAAGCAAAGCAAGGATAAGTTTTTTAAACCAAAGGAAAAGGAAGAAGCTGGCTACTCCATGGGCAGAATAGCAGCATTCCTACCAGGGTTTAAGTCTATTACTGGGCCCCTTTAGTTATGGGCTATAGATTCAGATTTGTAGAAGGAATATTCCCCTTTGCTGGGAAAGGGTGGAGATTTTCCCTAAAGGGCTCCATGGGACATTTTGTGTCCTTTTATGATATTTCCCTTTCCAACCATGGTGGCATAGGGTGTGTCTGTTAGTATGTTCATGCATTGCAATCAGTGTATAATGAGTCTTAGGGTTCCTGCTGGGTTTAATCTGACGCCATGTTGGTTCTAGCTGAAATAATAGCAGCTGGTTGTGGTGGCTCCCAGATTTGTAACCCTCCACCTTGTCTTGTGGTCTGGTGACAAGTTTCAAAAAGGGCTGAGATTTTTTGTTCTCTAGCCAGCCCTGCTTTTTGTCTTCTGCAGTCAGTCCTGCCTTTTATCGGTCTTAGTACCATTTAGATATCCATGTGGAGATACTGAATTGGTCATTAAGTATATGTGTTTGAATCCCAGAGGAGTGGTTATATTTATTTTGTAAGTCCTAGCTTACTAATTATATTTAAAGTCACAACATTGTACAGAATCAACAGAGGGATAAGTGTAGAGGAATAAGGAACTTTTGGAATAATTTAATATTCAGAGTTTTGCAAGGAGAGAACAATTCCAAAAATAATGTTGTAAAGAACCAACCAGTGATGTAAGTGGAAAACCAGTAGAGTGTGGTATTTTAAAACAGAGTTTATTAGTCAGGGTTCTCCCAGAAAACAGAACCAAACCAATAGAATAGATACAGATACAGATACAAAAACTGTGTAGGAGGACCCCTGGTGTCTGAGAGCAGCAGAAAATGGATATCTCAACTCATCAAAAGAGAGAATTTGCTCTTCCTCCACCTTGGCCTTCTAGTTGGGCCCTGAGTGGATTGAATGATGCCTGGCAACATTGTTGTGGGTGAATATTTTTTATTCTGTTTACTGATTCAAATGTAAATCAATTCCAAAAACACCCTCACAGACACACCCAGAAACAATGTTTTATTTTTCCTGGACATCCCTTAGCCCAGTCAAACAAACACATAAGATTAACCATCACACCAAATGAAAAAATATATTTTAGGAAGGGTGAAGTAATAGAAATGACAAATGCTATGAGTCACTTTTTGAAAAGCCCCCGCTTATCAAACTTAGTTAAAACAATTTCTTTTAGAACTACCTTCTAAATTCAATTATTTTCAAGGGTTAAGGAAATAAATTTGGATTTTCACCTTTGGGCTTGCATTATTATATAAAGAACACCACATTAAGTTACTCTAAAAAATACTGTATTTATTAGGTTGTAAACCTTTAAGACCACAGAAACAAAGCTTTGTCTACTACCACTTAATCCTCCTCTTTCTTTCAACTGGACTTTGTATATGAAAGGAGTTATAAAAGATCTGTTTCTGAGGGAAATGAAACATACTGCTCTATTTAGGAGATAGAAAGGAAATGTCACAGTAACATATGTTTTTGACTATTTAAAGAAAATTTTGTATGCTCTTTTCACCTCATTTGATAACAAAAGAATGTTAGAATGAATGTAAACTGAGTACAGGCATATACCCTGGTTGTGCAAGGTTTTGTAAATACTCAATTTATAGTGACTACTTTTACAGATTCAGGTGCTACTTGCTGCCTCCAAAAATTGAGAGACAAGTTTGGGAGAAAGAGAAGTGGGCTTATTCAAAGTGCCAGAATTCTGAGAGGATGGTGGCCTTCTGTCCAAAAGCCATCTCCCCATTTCCCCCATGGCCAAAAGATTTTGTAGATACCTAGTAAGAGGCAGAAAAAGGAAAGGGGGAAGTGACCCAGCAATTCCTGGGTGATTTGAAACAGAAAGAAAAAAAAAGGTGCTTCCCAGTGGTTTCAGAGATTAGGGTGGATCTTAAACTAAATCACATTTGAATGGAACTAAGCTTAGGGTGTTAGATCCTGAAAACGAAGAATACAATGTCGCCCTTACAGTATTCCTTTCCCCGGTGCCTTACAGCTTGCAAGAGACTCAGGAGGAGTTAGGCTGTGACGTTGATGATGACCCCTTTCCCAACGACAACTGATTTCTATTATAATATTTTGTTGTCCTTTGTCTCAGTTATGGAGTCATTTTACCTCTATAGCCATAGAATTGCACCAAACCAAAGGATCTTAACTTTTGATATTAGCAAACTTTTTTTGGTTTCTGATAGTCTTCAGCTACATTGTAATTTTTAACATAGTTTAAACTCCTATAACGGAGAGCCTTCTCTGATAGCATGTGGAAAATCATAGCCATTTTCTCTTGTCATTGCTGTGGCTCCCTTTCCTCTGTGCTGCCTTCTTCTCTCTTAATTTCTGTTTTAGAGACCTTTTCTTTAGGCAAACTCGATTTGCTACCCCTGGTGTCAAATTTTATGTGAGTGACAGGCACATATGCATAAGTCATATTTATTTATTGGTATTTTATTTTAATGTAACAATTATGCCTTAGCTCAAAAACAATTTAATGAATATGAAACCATCTTGAATTTTTTTTAGGAATGTTACTTTTCCAAAATTTCAAAACACTTAATTGCGTCTGGTGAAGAAGTAGTGATTTTTACACATCATTCGCATAAATTTGAGCAAGGTGATTTTGTGTGTGTGTATGTGTGTTTTACCGGTTCCTAATTTCCCACAGAGCTCTACAATCAAGAGAAATTCAGTAAGTGCTCAAGTGGAGTGGAGTTGGGGAATTGGGGTTGACTGTGAAAGATAGGACGCCTTCCACTTATACACTCACTTCAATAAAACTGAGAGGCAGAGAGCACTTAAAAGATTTTTATAATGTATTGCTAATGCCATAAAAAGAGCTTGTTCAATGGCTTGTTTAATATGCAGTGAAACTTCTCAGATTCTAAGGTTTTGAAAATTTTTACAGCTCTTTACTTGCTTCTTTAGAAAACCTAATTTTAACCATTGAGCATGAAATATATGAAAATATTTTTAAAAATATATTACTAAAGAGTATCTCATACATGGTTAGAAACACAGGGTCTGACACAAATAACACCCCTTTTTATGAACTGGTAATCTATACCAAATCTTTTATTACAAAATCATAAGCATTTATGGTTATGATTTTAATTTTATTTTTTATTGTTAAACTTATTCAGGTGACATTGGTTAGCAAAAATTACATAGATTCCAGGCATACAATTCTACAGTGCATCATCTAGGTGCTGCATTATATGTTCACCACCCAGTGTCACTTCTCTTTCCCTCACCACATACTTGACTCCCCTCCCTCCTTTTTCATCCTCTCCCTCTTATTCCCACCCCTCCCTGTTGCCCTCAGGTAAATACTAAATTATTGACTGTGTTTTTGTTTCTTTGTTGCTTTCAGTTTTATATTCTACCTATGAGTGAAGTTACATGGTTTTGGGGTTTTTCTGTCTGCTTATTTTGCTTATCATGATGATCTCAAGGTCCATCCATTTTGTTGCAAATGAAAGTATTTCATTTTTTTCTTATAGCTGAGTAATATTCCATTGTGTACACATACCACAGCTTCTTTATCCAGGCATCTATAGAAGGGGACTTTGGTTGTTTTGATGTCTTGACCACTGTGGACAGCTCTGTGATGATCATTAGGGTACATAAGTCTTTGTGGACTAAGGTTTTCAAAATTTTGGGGGTAGATGCGCAGAAGGGGGATTGCTGGATCATATGGTAAAATTCTTAATTTTCTGAGGAGCCTCCACATTGTCCCCCACAGTGGTTGTACCAATTTTCATTCCCACCAGCAGGGTGCAAGTGTTCCTTTTTCTCCATATCCTCTCCAGCACTTGTTATTCCTTGTCTTGTTGATGATAACTATTCTAAAAGGTGCGAGGTGGTATCTCATTGTGGTTTTGATTAGCATTTTTGTAACAGCTAATGTAGTTGAGCATTTTTTCATATGTCTGTTGGCCATTTGTGTGTCTTCATGGGTGAGTGTCTTTTCAGGTCCTCTTCCGCACTTTGAATTGGGTTGTTTGCTTGACTTCTGCACAGCAAAAGAAACCAGCAACAAAGCAAAAAGATAGCCAACAACATGAGAGAAAATATTTGCAAACAATGTATCTGATAAAGGGTGATTTTATAATAAAAACATAACTCAAGCACTTTTGACTCTATAATATATACCAAAATTTTTATTGCAAAATTATAAGCATGTATGGTTATGATTTTATATAAAATTATAACTCAAGTCTGGGCGTTACTTCTGCCAGACCCTGTATATACTCAACTCTGAACATGTTGCTCATCAGGTATACAGTGAGAGGTGCCTGCAGCCAGCTGAAGGGAATTAAACATTGGACTTGATAATGTCCCACAGGGGACGTCACAGAAAACTGTAAGGCAGGAATGCATAAGGAGACACTGTAAAACTCACATAGTTACCTATGAGAGAACCAGCATTTGCTCTCAGCCTACAAAGTACATCTCTATTCTTCAATGTTTTCCAGACAAACTTTAAAATACTTATAGCTACACTCTAGAGCTATCACAGGGCTTAGCCAATTTATTTCCCTTTTTCCACAGCACAATAAACAAGAGAGAGTGCATCTTGAAGATAAAGAGGACAGATAGCTCAGAGCCAGACCATGCCTCTCCTTTATTCTTTATAGTAAGGAATCTCAGCTTTGGTCAGCCCTGAGGGCACAAGTGGTGATAAAGTTTATATATACTTTAATATTAAAGCTTGAAATTGCTATTGATAATAGAGAGTACCTCATAACTCATGAAAGCTGCATACAATATGTTGGGGAATACTCAACAAATAGACTGACCTTATCTGCCATTTTAAACAGGACAGAAAACAATACTGTCCCATGTCAAACGGTACATACGGTCAGCCTAGTCTCACTGGGCTAAATCCAAGGTGTCAATAGTCTAACCATACATACCGTTTGACATGGGACAGTACCATTTGTTACTTTCTGTCCCAGTTAAAACAGTACGTATGGTCAGCCTATAAACAAAGCAAAATTTGAAAGAGCATTTTTTATTCATTTAGTCAATGAATATTTATTGAGCACCTACCACATAGCACACATTACACTAGTCGTTGAAAATACACCTGTGAGCAAAACACAAAATCCCTGCCCTCATGAAGCTTAAATTTAAATTTCACTGAGAGCCTTTTTAAGACAGTCACAGGAGAAAAATTAAATTAATTCCTATTCCAAATTTGCCAAGTTGAAGCACATCATTAAACTTAACAAAAATAGAATAAAAGAGTCTTCTTACATTATAGATTTGAAATAAAAAATTAAGTCATTTTGCCCCAAATATGTATGTCTGCAATTTATTGCAGTGTATCAGCTTTCACATGGCACTGCACTCTGGGAGGCGCTCACTTTTCTACATTGTTCTTGACCCTATCTGAAGAGACCCTCAGAGCATGGGCAGACAGTCATATTTTCACCTTTCTCCCCACCTCCCACTCTTAGTCTATCAGGGGGTCTAAAGGTAACTTTAAGTCTTAAATAGTAATATTTTTATGTCTGTGTTTGTCTTTGTCAGTGAGTCATGTAGCAGTACATCTCTCATAAATTAATGTGGGAAATAACAGCCCAAAGTTCTTTAGGAGACATAATTTCTAGAAGCAACATGTGTGTGTGTGTGTGTGTGTGTGTGTGTGTGTGTGTGTGTGTGTGTTTTCGTTTTTCTGTAATCTCAGCTTGGTTCCATTTTTACTCAGTTGTGTTGCATATTATATAAGTTTGGTGGGACAGTGATATTTCTGTTTTTGCTTCCCTAGTAATTTTGTGGAATGAAAAAGATTTGGTTATTCCTAGACCCTTAATTGGTCTTTGTCTGAAATACTTCTATTTATTTTTGAGTTTCATTAATATGTGTTTTCATACCCTTATTCAACCTTTTTATTTTCTCAAAAAATTTCTCATTTTCCTCTGTTATTGTTTGGAGTCTAAAATTGTTTGGCTTTTTGAACATTGCAAAGACATGAATTTCTGAAACTTCTCTAAAACCTTGCAATCTTATTCACAAACTAGCAAATTTCTTCTGAGCTCTTCTCTTTCCCATCAGAGAAAGAGGTCAATGCAAACAGACACCAAAAAAACAACATTGTTTTGTGCCTTTTCCTCATCCTATATGTTTGTTTCATACATTATATGACTCCCAGTACTTCAGGTGACACATTTTTTTAACTACTGCATAGTATTGATTTACATCTTTTAAGAATGCAAAACAGTATCCCTGCTATCCATTTTTTTGGCCTTCAAACCAATACATGCAAATCTTTTTTATTTCTTTTTAATACCCTTCTTCTACAATAAATGGCAGATAGAGAATGGAAAACATACTTAATATACCTGTAAAAGAGCTAAGGAGGAGCTTAAGGGGAAGGGAGAATAAAAGTTCTATGGACTGGGAACTGAAGAAAGAAAATTTGAAGTGGATAAAAATAGGGTCTACAGTGTTGTGTCAGATAAATTGAGTCCAAGACTATGGGGGACATAAAAAAAGAATGTTAGGGGCTTAGGTATTGCTTCCTCTTTAATGCGTTTTGACTGACAGAGTTAAAGAATGCATTTTTTTAAATATTAAGTGGTTGAATGTCAGACTTTGTTGTAGATGCAAAGTTTGTCATATCTGGAACACTGAATCATGGTTTTAAGAGTTGTACATATAAACCATAATGGTCTCCTTTAAGCTTAAAGAGTCACTGACACAATTTATGGATGTCATAACACTGATGTAATTCCAATACGCCAAGGTGGTTTATTTTATTTTATTGTAATCTCGGATTAGATATGTATAAGATTTACGTCATGGGTTTAGGAACTATTTTTCTTTTTTTGGAAGGTATCTAGAGATTCCTGTGTCTTTTTTAATGTCAAAGACTGTTTCGAAGTTTAAATGGGAATTGGGCAAGAAATAAAATTTAATTATTTTATTTTTCTTCTTTCAACCCAAGAAGTCAGTACAAAAGCCACAAAGATTGCGCTCTGTTTCTTTTATACCTATCATTTTGATTTACAGTCACCTTAAATTTCTCTGCTTTTCTCCAGAGTAGAAATACAAATAGATGGCCCAGAATGGGAGAGTAGGGAGCAGTTAAAAGTGATTGTATGTTTCTCTAATGCTTTGATTGAAAATTTATAACAGTTATAGATCAATTAGATTGAGAAATATATAATATATACCTACTTTTGAAGTTTTATTTTACTAAAATTTGTTAACCATTCCACTTTGGACATGTAAAGCATAAGAAATAATGGAAACTAAAATTTGGGGCCTAAATTTTATAGACTATATGTATTGAATAGTATACTCCGTATACACTTAGTATGAGAGATAAGAAATGATGGAGTAGTTGCAAGAGCCCAGTGCTAACAGTTAAGACATTATGATAAATATTCATCTTCTGACACTGACTATAGCTAAAATTCTAGCAAGTCACTTACCTCTCCAGGTCCTGATTCTCATGTTACTATTGAAAAAAACTGATGATATTATTAATATCTATTCTACCTTAAGATTATATTGCAAAAGGAATTTAATTAGTTACATGTAAAATAATTTATTTTATAATAGAGAAGCCTGAAAATACAAGTTTAATATTATAATTATCTCCTAGTTAGTAGAAAGAGCATCAGAATTTGAGTGTTCACCCAAGTTACATATTCCCTTGGGTGAGTCAATTAGCATATTAAAGTGTTCTTTCCCAATTGTCTTATCAATGAGTAGGAATAATGATATTATGCATATAGCAATGAAGATAGAATAATAAAATATATACTCATAAACTGTAAACCAAACATGATTTTCTTTCTTATAATATATTTAAAGAAATAATATGGCTGTTTGATACTTACTTTTCTAAGTTAAACAAATAGAACCACACTGGAAGAGTAACATCTTCTGTAAGGATGTAAGATAGCTGGTTTAAAAGTCAAGAGAAAGTAGTAAAATAATGATGACCCTAAAATGCTTATACTAGCTTATGTTCTGAGGACATCAAAATACAACAATGTAAAGAGATTAAAAAACAACTCTTCATAAGCAATTTTGTTTTTTTCTCATTATTATTATTTCTACTAACAAGAAGGTATTTAAAAAGATTAAAGAACAAAATAAATTTCTGACATTTTTATAAAACAAATAATTATGAGACATATTTTAAAAACTGGATGCTTAACCAGTCATTATTCTAAAAGTCAAAAAATAGTCGAATGCCCACAAACACTCACACACACACACACACACACACACACACACACACACACAGGTAAACATGGTGTTACACACAAACAACATACATTCTTATGTAGTCTATATTCTGTAAAATGGACAAAATTATTAAGGTTTTTGTCTTGAAAGTGTTTGAAATATAAATCATTCTGTTTTATAATTTTATATTTCTCCAAAATATTAAGGTACTTAAGAGATTGTGGATTTTTTAAAGGCAAGCAAGAAAGTTTTTTTTTCTTTTGTTGGCCAGCATGAATTATAGTGAAACATGACCCCACTTATACAGAGCTTATAAATTCTTTTTGAGGCTCATTAAAACCTATAGAGCTCAAATCACCATTTCACGGACTTGAACTCTTTTCTGGTTAATATCTTTACATGTATTATTTTGCCCATATATCCTTTTAGAATAATAGATATTTTTTTCTCTTACTCTTTGACCCTGTTTTCAATATGGTGCATGTAGAAGATAACATGAGATAAGATGAAATTCTTTTTTATTTGCCTCTTAACTTTCTATGCTGTATTTACTTTGGCACTACATCTTGGGAAATCTATTAGGTATTCAATTCAGAGAAGAAGTCAGAAATCTCTTCAAGTTAAATCAGTGGGAACTGCAGTAATCAAATTTTACCAGTTTCTTTGAACAATTATGGTTTTATAGAAACTTGATGAATGCTAGAAGAAAAATTTAAAGTAATGAGTTTGATTTAAAAGTGATTTTTCAATTAGGGAGTATTTGAAAAGCTAAGTATATAAATACAAATCACAAATATCTGCATGCATATCAAAATTCAGTGCTATTATTTTACTTAACCCTTGGGTTTGTAAATCACTGCTAATATATATTATGATTCTTAATTATGAATATAAATACAGATGTCATCACACAAAATATTTCTAAATAATGTAAAAATTATAACTATAAGGTATAGTTTAAGTTTTGAAAGCCAGATTTTCAGAGAAATATTTTAATTGCCCCATCTTTCCAATGTATTTAAATCTATCTACAATAAAACAAGATGACTTCATTTTTACTGTCAATTAAATGTATGTCTTTTATTGGTTTATTTTATCTTTAAAGAATCGTCTTTCAGGTGTTTTTTGTTGTTGTTTAACCAAATGGACTTATTAAGCATTTAAATATATGAGTTAATGAAAAGTATCCACAATATAAGATTACAGAAAAACATTTTAAGGAGGTATATTATATAATATTATCAGTTTGGAAAAAACAATGAAGTGGTGGCAATAAAGTGTAATGGGTTTTATTATGGGGAGAGGATTGATTTGCAGTGAAAAAAAAAAAGCCAAGGACTATGAAAGGGCTATTCAATGTTGGAGTTTAAGCATGATCTGTTACATTTTGTAATATGGATTCCTCAGTCTAATCTTTCTGAAAGCCTTCCTGAAAGAGTGGAAATAATGACAATCTCTTGTTGCTTGGTTTATCTTCCCAAAAATCCTTCTCTCAGACTGTAAATATCAATTGTTTCCGAACATTTGCCAACTCATTTGTTAACCACTTTCTTTTCAATAAATATTACTAGAATTCTCAATTATCAGCTGTTAAATATCTGAACATCCTTTGTCTGGCCAGCTGCTTATTTTATCTCAAATACATAGGCAGCCTGCCAAGCACATCTCATCTCAGTACCCTTCAATGGGTCCTGATACCGTCATTTCACTGGCCAGCTGTTGCATTTATAGTTAAATAGTGGCCAAACCAAAGGCCGCAAAAAACAACGCCTGTCTTTTGGGGGAGAACTTTTATCTTGCCCAAGCTTCATCATCAATGTCATATTGCTCTGAGCTATCGCCAACGTGCTACAGATATCCAGAAATCTTTTAGAACTTATTGTGTATTTATCATAGATGGTGAGTAATTGAAGCAATCCACATGCTGTGGGACTTGTCAACTTAGATCTGGTTGCAGCATCAGTGACACTTGCTTATTGTTGTAAATTTGAATACTGGCTGTTCAAAAAAAACAAGAAATGTATGTTTTATAACAGATCTCTATAGGAACTTTTACTCTTGAAAAGTACACTAAGTATTGCAGTTTTTGGTATTTATAATTGTATTACTATTTTATCAATAAACACTTTTAAAATATAAATAAATTCAATTTTCTTTATAAATGAATCATGGCTAAGTGTATGAAATTGTGTATATTATATTATTATAAAATAAATATGTATTTACATTGTCTCCTAATTTGCATAATCAATACATAGTGGCAAATATAGTGCATGATGCAAAGTAGTCAATCCTTAAGTTTAAAGAAAGAATGAATGAAAAACAAATGGCAACATAAGGGAGATGAGGTACCTGGGATCAGGAAGTTACTTGACTAAAATTTTATCAAACTGAGAGAAACTTAAAGGCCATCATTATCATTATCTTGATCAGAATCTCAGAATTAGTATATTCAAAATCTTATAAAAATTCTTATGTTGCTAGTTTAGACACAATAGTACAATGGTGACTTTTTGAAACACTTTAGTTCAAACTCATGACTAAACCCATTTCCCATTTAGAAAAAAACAATGTGCAGCTTGCTGCAAAATTCATTTAATTTTACATAAACACACCTTGATGCTGAAGCAAATCTGACTGGTTTTCAATGTGAAAATAAAATATAAAAACTGTTCTTGAAGTTATTTCTAGACAGAATTTGTCTCTAATCCTAGTGTAGCAGGAAGGTATATGATGATCAGTATTTAATAGTTTTCATCATGCATAGGAATACTACGTTTTGTAGAATTTGACATTTTCTGTGATCAAGAATTACTCTGTTTTGTAAATGGAAATAACCACTGCTAAAAACAGAATGCTATAAATAGAATGATGTCATTTGTTTTCAAAAGCTATCAATACTGGAATGATACAAAAATAATAATAAAAGTGAGATATTTTCTGGCAAACTTTGGGGATAAAATTAGGACTGTAATCATGATTTATCTTGGGGTCAGTGCTGTAGCCGAACGTGCTCATTGATGAGTACTCTCGGGGAAAATGGGAAAAGGGTTACATTGAAGTTATTTCTCTAACTGTATTGCCAAGCATGAACTTTGTTCTCATTAAGAAAACAAAATTCACTTTGCTTTCATCCCATTCACAAATAATCCTAATTGTTTTTTCCAGTGATTGTCCTATTTATTTTCATGTTGCAGATTGAATTGTCAAAAAAAATCTTTTAAAATTATGAAAATCAATAACACAAAGTCACAAGAAGACGCCCAAGAGTAATCCCCCTATATCACAATAGTAGCAAACCTAATATGGGTTTGTTAACGTGAAGTTGAGGTATTTAATCATGGTTGGGCCATTAATTTTGAGATTTTAAGCAAATAAGTAAGTAGGTAGAAGAACCTTCTCATACTTCAGAGGATTGTAGTAGAGAGCCTTCAGAGTGCCTGTCTCTTTCCATTTCTCCAGAATTAGTGGTCCTCTTAGAAATGACTGGGAGGGAACATGACTGGTTACTCCAATCTAGTGAGACCAGTGCATTTCATGAGACGTGAGTATGTCTCCCACTCAGCAGAAGGAGAGGGACACTGGTGGCTATTTCACAGTACTGCTATACTGTCTTTGTTCACTATCACTTCAACAATCTCAAGAACTCTACTTTGGGGAACCTTCAGGCCTAGCGTCTGCTACTGCATTGCAAAATGCTGGACACCACCAGGGCTTTAGTTCAAGGACACTTTTCCCTGCCTCTGGCACTTGAGCTAAGTTAATGGATCTCACCTGCTTTAGCAATGCCCCTGAGGCTTGCCTAAAGGGTTTAAACAGACTTCACAAGGAAGCTGGAGCCTCCGCAGTTTTCAGTCAGGATGACTAGTCAGATGGCTATGATCAAATATGATTTATTTGTGTGACCTTCACTGAAGACAACATTGCTAATATAGGCAGAAAAAATGTAGCTGAAACCTTTGTTCACCAACTGTTCACAGACCTGAACTCTTGTTATATTTCTATAGGACATAATTAACTGATAATAGTTGTTCAGATTAAAATTAAGCCAAATGATATTGAAATCAGATATTTTTCCATGTTAAACCATTTAATACTTACCCCCCAGAATTTAATACAATATTTTCACTTACTTGATAATTAGGTTTTCATTAGTGTAATAGTTTATCATGTTTATATTATATTTCATAATTCTGGAATACTAATAATATATTTTACTTATTTAAAATATTTTTTCAAAAATACATAAAATTTTATACAAAAAGTATAATAATAAGTTTATCCAAAGCATGTTTATTCTCTTCAAATTTAAATGAAATATAATACCATTATTATCACACTGATGCTATTCTTAGTATGTGGTAAATATATATATATACACACACATACACACACATATATATATATGTGTATATATATATATATACACACACACACACACACATATATATACACGTATATATATACACACACACATACACACACACATATATACATATATATATATACACACACACACACATATATATACGTGTGTATATATATATATATATATACACACGTATATATATATATGGAGAGAGAGAGAGAGAGAGAGAGTATATTGTTTAGTTTGTTACAAAAATTTACTTTGGAAAAATACATTGCTGCACTCCTGGTCGAGTCCCCAGTAGCCACGCATGACTACTGAGCATTTGAAATGTAGTTAGTCCAAACTGAGACTCTGGTAAATGCAAAATACATACCGGATTCTAAAGACTTAGGAAAACTTAAGTGAAATATCTCATATTAGTATTGATTACATGATAAAATGGTAATATTTGGATATATTTTATTAAATACAATATATTATTAAAATAAATTACATTATTTCTTTTTAGTTTATTAATGTGGGTCCCCCCAATATTAAAATTCCCTATGAACTGTACCATATTTAAATGGACATTGTTGCTCTAATACCTTGGTATATTGACTTTTGCCCTTAATGTTCATGATCTGATTTATTGGACTATCAATACTCATATTGAAATACGTGTTACAGAAAGAGTAGCAAAATCACAGTCTCAGAATCACATCCCATGATTTAAATATAATATTACTAAATTGCCAATATTCAGGTGGGGGAGGTAGTTTCCATGTTGGGGGTGGGGAAAGAAAGGGCACAGAGGTTGACAGGTGGGCAAGCACAGGTGGGACAGAGATTATGATACTGAGCAGAACAGGAGGCTAGCAAATATCCACCACTGAAGTAAACATAAGAGCAGAAAAATATTCAAAAGTTAAAAGCATCATGTTTGGTTACAAATGACAATTGCCCAGCCTGAAAGTTGGCTAGAGAAACTCTTTAAGGAAGAGAATTGCACAAATAATTTTACTTTTCGGAGGACTTCAGAAACATCTCAAAGTTTCTTCAAGTCCGGAGACATAGAGTTCTGAGATATTGATGTAAATATGGCAAAATTGTACTCCCTGATGCTTCAGATGAGACAACAGACAGAAAACATATTTTTAAAAGTTCCATTCTTATTCACCTCTCCCTATAGACATATTTGCATTCTCCCCTTATTTCACTGTGTCTGTATTTTGAGGTAGAAGCAAGCTTTCTAGTCAAATTTAGGACTCATCATAGGCATCTTCAAGAATAATTTGTATGGAAGCCCTCTGAATTTTCAGTGGTGGATATTTTATCCTATAAGCTTCAGGCTTTTTCCAAGCTCAAATTGTATATGGGGACACTTTCTATATATGTACTTGGATTTTAAGATGATTTGTCTATTACTGTTCAATGCTAGCATTGAAAAATTCAACTTACCTCAGTTTTTAAGTAATTTGCCCTAATTCCTTCAAAAAACTCTTTGATGAAGTAGTCCAACGTAGCCTCTCAGGGAAATGATTCTCCTAGTTAAGGAATTCTACTGAAATCATTCTTTGGCCTGATACCTTGGCATGTTTGCCTTTATACACATATCGATGAACTTATGCAGACCCCTTATACTCTTTGATCACTTAAATGATCACCTGCCTCTTTTCAGCATTCTGCTAGATGTTGAGGATGGAATAGTAAACAGAATTTTAACATGAGAGGCTTTAATATAAAATTAGCTCCAGAAAGTGATTGGTAGTGAACTTCTGCCTGAAACCATAGAAAATAAGAATATAACCATTTTGTGAATGCTGTTGTATTCTTTGATTATGCTGCTAAATTATAGTTGCCAGTAATTGTGGTTCCAGATGATTATATGACACTCTTGATATCTAGCTAAGAGATGCTAAATTAGGAATTATCTCTCTTCTCTTCCTGTCGTTCATTGATGATGGCTAACTTGAAACTTGTTGTTCAGGTGGGGGATAGCAAATAATGTGATGTCAACTTACTCCTTCTTTCAGTAAATAAAAAAAATGAGAGAAGTGTCAACTTAAATTGACAGTCATTAATAGTAATTATGATATGACTAGTTAATAGACCAATCTTGCAATACATAATTGGTCTCAGAATACATTTTCTGCATAAGTCTCTTTATATGTTTCATGTTTATGTCTCTTTTCAGTAATGCTACCTAGAATGCATAATTTCTGCCCTAATTTGCTTCATTTTAGGGTACTAAATTTTTTGCTTTAAAAGATCACTATGATAGAGTGGTAAAAACATTAGACATCAAGAAGATAGTAAACTGAGGGAGGAAGCAATTGATTCATGGTAGTGGGAATAGAGATGGGAAAAGTGTTGAAAATATGTAGAACATAGAATTAGAAGCCTAGTTGTTTAAAAAATATATAGGCTGAAAAAAAGTGAATTTAGGAGTCTAGAATGGCTTGTTTAATATTTTTCATGAAAAGTTTTTCCTAAATATTTTTTTGCATGGTTATCTATGAAGTGTCATTGGATTTATTGTAGATCGATGTGGGCCAAAAGGAATGTAACAAAATATTGGATAAAAGAATAAAATAGTTGGGAAAGAAATAACTAAATTCCCCGTTTAGAAATTTCACGCAAATTGATATTTTATACCAATATAATAATATTAATGGAGGTTGATTATTCCTATCAGAATTTGCCTCAAGTAAAGTTTTAATTTTTTAGTAACTTCATAACAAAGTGGTTAGAGGAATTTGAAAAATAATTTCCTTAAAACATTTATTTCCAAAGTCATTTTTAAATAGTATTATCATTTTTGTCATCGACCTGCACTATTAACAAAGAAGTAATTTAGAGACAGAGTCTGTAGTCAGAGAAAATTCTCATCATAAATTATTTTAGTGACAAAAAACATAATAATATTAAAGTAAATATAACTTAAAAAACAATTTCAAGTATATTTCAGAGTCTTCTTGACTTAAGAATACAAAGTAAGGTAAGTATAGATATCTATAATGCCTTGAGGAATTTTAAAATATAATTTAATATACAATATATAATACAATTTTGAGTATATTTTAAAAACAAA
Source organism: Lyroderma lyra (assembly GCA_004026885.1). Taxonomy (NCBI): domain Eukaryota; kingdom Metazoa; phylum Chordata; class Mammalia; order Chiroptera; family Megadermatidae; genus Lyroderma; species Lyroderma lyra. The sequence goes on from PVJL010008046.1 coordinate 59,866, forward strand.
TTTAAGAAGCTCTTATTTTATACAAGTCATCTAGCATAATGCTTTTCAAACTTTAGTCTGTATCAGGACCATCTGGAAGGCTTGTTAAAACACTAATTCCTAAAACCCAACCCCATAGACTCTTGATCCAATGTGTCTGGGATAGAGCCCATGGCTTCGACCATATGGCAGGCCTCAAGGAGATGCTGATGTTGCTGTTTAATAGCTTAACACTTCAAGGAGTGTTGGTGTAGTGCACATTTAAGAGTACTGAGATACACTGTGAAATTAAGCAAAAACAAAAATAAATAAAAATATAAAAGAGAGCTAGAACTGTTCCCAGTTTAAATGTTTGGGGTTTTTTGTTTATTTATTTATTAGTTTATTTACCAATCTGAAAGTCTACCTGGAAACAAAACAAACAAATAAAAACCAAACAGAAAAGTATTTCACTTGCATAGTCTTTGAATAATAAAAACACGAGCTCCACTTATCTCTCTGACGAGGACTACATCTGATGAGCCTTTAAGACATAAACTGATCCAACCCATGCGATTTACCTTTTAATCTTCTTCCTTTCTGGCCATCCTTCCCTCATCAGATCCAAAACACACTAATACTGTATACTTAAATTAGAAGCTTTAATACAAAAGTAGCAAAGACAGGCCATGAGAATCAGCAATTTTAAATTGTAATTTACATTCCAGTGGGAGCCATCTATGAAAAAACTTATTTTAATTTAATCCTCAGTTAGGGGTCTTGTTTTAAGAGCAAAGAAGAAACACTGAAATTGGTTTTCTATGAGCAATGCAGATTTTTAATATAGTTAGATTATAAAGTAATAACATTATTCAACTTTCTTAAAATGTATGCTCCCACACAAGTTTAATTGCCACAGCCATTAGCTGAGAACATGTTCCTGAGAAATACATATTAAACAAAAATGTGAATGGAAAGCAACTGTTTCAAATATCTTAAATTGTGGAACTTCTTATAAAATGTTTTTCTGCTATGAAAAGAAATTAAAGATTATGCTCAAATATAAGTTTAAATTTTCAAATTACTTATTAAAAAAGATGTCAGTAGGAATAAACTGTTTTGGAAATAAAGAAAAGAGATTGTTATCCAAATGCCCTTTTGGTATGTTATGTTAGGAGACCGACTTAATCAATATAGCATAATGAAACTTCAAAACAAACTAAAGTCTAATAGGTATGCTGTTTTTTCCTCCATTGACCCACCTTGGCTTCATTCTCTACCCTTTTCTATGTGGCTCTCACCCCAGGACACTGACCCCCAGACAGTGAATCTCTAAGATTCCCTTGATACCTATGTTTAGGAAGATTTGGGTAATGATAGTATGGGTAGTTAAAGGAGGAGACAGGCGCTAAAGTATTTTTTCTTCCCCAGATGATTTTGATGCAAACTAAAGTTTGAAAACCACTATATTGAAGGACTTACTTAATATTAAAATCAGAAGAGCTTTCTTACCATGTTTTTAAAATGTGTAGTTCCTCATGGCATTAAAGAGGTCTATAGTTATCTTCGTTTTAAATTTTAAGTCCATACTGTCATATTTGTCCCTGGCATTCATTGCATCCCTCCGTGGTAATAACTTCCACTAGCAAGTACATTTATGCAAGATTCTAACATTCATTGAGGACCAAGAACTACTTCCTTCTTGAGGCCCTTGAGCTGGTAACTCTGTCCCTCTGTAGCTGTCCTCTTGATGTTCCACTACCTGGTTAGATCCTTTAACCCCAGATTTTTCACCTTGACACCACTGGCACTTCAGACTAGATAGTTCTTTGTTTTGCAGAGCAGTCCTGTGCTTTGTAGGATGTTTAGCATCACACCTAGCCTCTACCTGCTAAAAGCAAATAGCACCCCTTTCCAGTAATGACAATAAAAAAATATGTCCTGATGTTGTTAAATGTCCCTTGGAAGAATAAATCAACCCCATTCCCCCACACACATACTAGCTGGGAACCATTACCATAAACTATCTCCTGGTTCTGGAAGTATTCTTTTCTTTAATATCTCTTTATTTTAACCATTGGAGTAGAACCCTGACTCATATAACAGAAAATGATGAACTAAGAAAAACAAGAAAAATGGATTTATCAGCCAATGTCTCTAATGTTGAAAAAGTAAATCATGATTAATTAAATCTATATGGTAAGATTTTATTAGTTTGTAGAAAGTCTTTAATTTTAAAAATTTATAGGGATACTTCTTGATGGTATAGCTGTGGAATTTACTTAATAAAATAATTATTTTTTACATTAAAATTTTGTTTAAATAATAATATATAACATTACCAAAATGTATATGACATTACAGAACAGAATGTTTTTATATGAAGTAGTATACACTATTTTAAAGAGTTTTCATAGTTAACTAGCACAAAGCTTATAAAAATATGTAAATGTTCATCAGAATGATGTAAAGTGACAGTGATTAACATTAGGAAATTATTATGGAAACTAAATAATAAACTCAGTGTAAAATATCCAATGAACTTTTTTAATATAAAAACAGTCCTATTAATGCTATTCAAGCATTGTCAGCTCTCCATTTATTGAGAATAAGGTAAATTGCATATTTTTGCACCATTGAAGTTATGTTTAGCCACATTATCTTTTTTCCAATCAAATATGAGCAGTAACAAATTATATTTCTTTTTATGTTTGGATTTGATATTCTGTAACTGGCTCTATTTTAACACATGATAGTAAGTATTGGTCAATCTCACAAATAATAATAAATAACATAGTTCATCAGTTCTGAGTTTATCATTTATGCTCATATTAAAATTTCAAATTATTAAAAATAAAGTCAGTTTCCTTTAAATTCATCATTCATGATGAAGGTGAGGGTGAAACATTGAATACAATTGTAAACATCTTAAATTAGATTTCATATCATATTAATTCACAGGGATTTATATATTTAATTACTGAGATAAATGAAAAGCTAATATTTGTATCACATAATTCTTAATACTTTGAAGAGTAAACTACTTTGCAATTAATTATCTCTAAATTTATAAAATAATCCTTCAATTATTAGCTCATCTACTCTCAACCCTTGAGAATTGTAGAAACTGAAAGTCTGCTTATTATAGCATATCTGAATTTTAACCTCAAATGTTTTAAATCCTCATCCAATAATTTTTCTAATATATCCATTTTTCACTTTCCTATGTCATCAATATCTAAATCTTGGGGTATGACAAACAAATGTAGACTAACACATAATGCATTCTCTGACTTGTAGAAGTAATGTAAGAAACTAACACATTTAAAGGTATCTACAATGTGCCAGGAAACAGGAAGGTAATATACAAATTCATTGAAACTTCACAAATAAACTATGGAGATTTGTTGCTATTGTTGTTCATGTGATATTAAAAAACATAGGTTAACAAACTCAATTATATTACTTTATTTTCCAAATTACAACTCCAGTATATGAGCAGCAACTACTCTTAAAGCAGCTTTTCCTTCATAGAAATACTATTGCAATAGCAAAAACCACAGTCTCTTATAATAGCTATCAGTTTCAAACCTTAGACAGAAGTTAGCAAGCAGCAAAGACAGAGGAGAGGGTTAGGGTGTCTTTTGGCCATAACTTGTCAAGATAAAGGACATTTATCTCTAAAATATGTTTGTTAATTCATTTGGTTCTGCGTTAGTGATTCTTCATTTTATTTGCATGTTATTGGAAGAGGAAGTGATAATAGGCCTCAGAGGATATTTATGGTAGAATTAAAACTCCATGAAAGCAGACGTTTGCAACAGTGAAATTTGCTTGCATAAATTTGAGTTAATCTCATTTAAAGCTGCATTCCCAAAATATTGGCTAAAATTCAGCATATAATAGATATTTCACAAACTTTGTGTTGTTTGAGACATCAACAAATAATCAGATTCACATTTGGATTACCAAATAAGGATTTGAAAAGAAAAATCAGAGGAAAGGTATTGGAAGAAGTCATAAAGCATGTCAAATTATTGTAAGTGTGAATTTACCTCAATAGTGGCCTATGTTTTTGTCTAATATAAATTATCTCACAATGTTTCCGTAAAGATATGATAGCCTAAGCATTTAGTGAAAGAAACTTGTTCAGGTCTATTTCAGGCACTATTGTATTTGATACTATTGTCATTGTATACAATGAACCTTGTAATAACAGTGATGGCAATTTCTGTGCTAGCAGTAGTCCAGCAGTCCTGTTGTGAATATAGCCAATCTTTAGTAAATTAACACTCAAAAAACTAAGTTTCTAGAACATGTTTTGTGAATTTTATATCTTTCCTTGTTTATATGTTGCGTGTATAATTAGATCAGATGTTAAAGTGTATTTAAACTTCAAAATGGATATTCAATTGCTGTTTATCCTCTTTTGAGCCTTACAACTAACTTATCCTCTTCTGAATCATTATATCATATTTGTGAGTTTGAAAATTGGTCAGGATTGGAAAAGGATCATGCTTATTTTTGTAATTATGATGTTTCAGTTTTCACTGCTGTTGTCCTACCTCCATTGACTTCAGTCACAAACAAGTCTTTGAAAACACTCTGCTACATTATAAGAGAATAGCCTGGTGAGTGAGGAGCTAGAAGCAGTACCAGAAACCATTAAATGTTACATAAATGATACCAGTAAGGTTTGGCACAGCAGCAGTGCTGCATTCAATTATAAATAATAACGTAACTACAAGTGCATGCCTTGGGCTTTCAGCTGATTAAATATCATAACTGCACAGGCTCCAGTACAGAGACATGAAAGAAAGATTTCTAGTTTTACCTAGAAACTGAAACTCTATCACTTAAGTGTTAATTGGTGTTACATTGAGTAACATGCTATGAATTGAGAAGGCAAGACAAGGACTCCCTGCTATAATGTTAAAATGGTCTGCACTTATTATCAGCTTTCTAAATTACCAGTAGTGTATACACCACCTCATCTAGTTGAAATGATAGAGGAGAACAGTATGGGGTGAACGGAGCAAACCTGTAAAGTGATAAAATACATTCAGTTCATGGACATAGGAATTATATCTCATGATCCTACATTTTCTGGTATAAATGATTAAAAAGGAAGCTACTTAAATGAAATTTGGTCATACATTTCAGACGTAATGTCATGTACTAGTAGATGTGAGTTTTTATAATTAAAATATATATGCAACATTTTGTACTAGTCACATAATATACACAATTAAAAATAAACATTTGATGTTGGCAATGTTTATACTGAGTTGTAATTTCAGGATTCTGGTGCTTGTTTTTTCTGAGCTAAATGGAAAAAAATCATAATCTTTGAAATATGTATAGTTTTTTTTTCTTTTTGCATTTTCAGCAGCTTCAAAGAACTGATGCTCAAGACAGGTGTACAGTAAGCCAAGATGTCCATTTGTAATTCCCAATTTTGATCTCTTTGTATTGGACCATGATGTTATCTACAAACATGTCAAAATTGGGTGTAACAATAAAATAATCTTATCCCTTTATTCCAAATAATTATGCTTTGTAAATTTACATATGCATACATTTTATCATGCTGGAGAATAAACTCCATAATCTTCTAGAGATTCTAGGAATTCCTTATTCTAGGAATAATATAGATAACTAAAGTATTTGATTGTCTGAACTTTTGTACAATCTATTTTTCTTGATTATGAAAAAATAATCAGTTTGTAAGTAGTTATAAATTTTTTTTAATATAGACATGAAAAATTTTTGGTCATGCTTGATAAAGTCTTAGTTGTGAACATATCTAAGTTGACACTTCGCCTGATGGATTTATTTAGAGCTTAATAGCATTTTTCTTTATATGTATTCCAGTGTACAGTGGAATAGTTTGTACTGAGTTATATTTTCTTCAGTTGAAAACAATAAGACTATGCTTAGATTTCATAAATTCTAGAATTGTGATAATATGGTAGCCACTACCTTAATATGGTTATTTAAATTTAATAATTGAGTTAAATATATGGTGATGGAAGGAGAACTTACTCGGGGTGGTAAGCACACAATGCAGTACATAGATGATGTGTTGTACAATTGTGTATGGGTTACTAGACAGACATGTATCTCCTTGCTCTGTCAGTTGAGAGGGTGAGAATGATCACCTCAGTAACAATGAACACACCTTGCATCCAGATGTTGGTTTCTATTACCATTCTCCATAAATGGAACCAGGATTCCTTGGGAGAGTTGCTGATTCTAAGATTAGGGCCAGAAATCCAATCCAGTAATTCCCCATTTAGGTATTATACTTAGTCAAAAGGAATAATAATATTTGACTATACAAAAACCTATACATAAATGTTTATAGAAAATTTATTCATAATTGCCAAAAACTAGAAATAAATTATAAATATCATCCTTAGATGAGTAATTTTGCTGCATCTATTCATATAATGCAATACTTTTCAGTGATAAAAGAGAATAAACTAATGATACATTCAAAAACATGGATAAATACAGATGGATTAAGTATGGGAAGTAAATAAAGCTTAGAGAGCTACATACTGAATTAGTCTATTATATGAATTTCTGTAAAGTTACAATTATGACAGGGATCAGATTAGTAATTTTGGGGGCTTAGAGATGGTGGTTGGGTTGATCACAAGGGTATATGAGGGAACTTTTGTGGAGCAGAGTATGTTCTGCAACTTGATTCGAATTATGTTTATATGGCAGCATACCTTTTTTTAAGAAAATAAAGATAAAGCTTTTCTATTAGTAGGGAACAATTGTACCCACAATGTAAAGAACCCTCATAAAGTTAAATTTTGAAATGTTCTTTCTTTGGTGAATGCACTATTGCTTTTTAAAAAGACTAGCTTTTCAGATCAGTTGTAGGTTTACATCAAAATTGAGAGAAAATGTACCAAAATTTTCCATATGCTTTTATCTTTCGTGCATGCATAGCCTTCCTCTTTATCAAAATCTCTCACTAGCATGGTACACATTTTTTAATTGAGATATAATTGGCATATAACAATGATATGATATTTGTGTACATTAAGAAATGATCACCACGGTGAGTATATTACAGAAGCTCTATACCAGTTATTAGGGTGAAGATCAAATACATATTTCTTATTATATTATAATATTATAATACTTTAATATTATACTACATAAGCATTAGTATTATTAATGCCTTAGGCTTTGTAGAGAAAATTAATATTTTGGAAAAATATTAATAGAGATATTTGATTTGCTCATAGAATTTGATGTGAAACTTCTTTGAGTTCCATTTCCACTTTCATGTTATTACATACTTTGTGTGACAATCAAAAGAGGAAATACCTGTATATATTCAAGAAGTACCTGGGACACAATGACTCCAACATATGACACATATTATTGCTATCTCAGGTGCTACTGCTACTATAACTGTTGCTGCTGATTGAAATGTAAAAAGCAGAATACTTGATTAAGTTTCAAAACTTAATCATAAACCTTAAACTTAGACAAAACTTAGACATAAACCTTAAAGACTTTTTTATTTAATATAAGGAGTGAAATAAAACTTGATTGATACATAAATGGAAGCTGGCTTGAAGAATGTGGGAGATGCAGGGCAGGACTAAGTCATGGGAGCAAGCAGAATAAAAAGCCTGATATAATTCCCAAAAGAAAGTTTGAGTCCTTCCTATGGCTTACATATAATTTTATGCTTATCTCCACTAAACTATTTAATAGTCACTTGTGAGATTATTTGCATCTGTGGTTGTCTTTCTTTCTTTCTGTCTTTCTTTCTTTCTCTCTTTTTGCATCTGTGTTTGTCTTTAGACTATTACTAATTTGTAGAGAGAAAAAGTATTTGTTTTTCTCTATGTTTTATATTCACAGAGTAAACTCAGAACCTGCCACTTAGCAGGTACCCAAGAAATACAAGTTAAGTAAATAAGAATCCATCTAAGATATTATTTTTCATTTATGTGGCTGTTTTAATAAATTTTGACCATACCTATAAAACACAAAAATATTGTGCATAGGTATCTAAAGGCATATTTGCTCTTCATAAAAGTTAATATCATGAACCACAACAGAATCTCTACATGCTAATTTATGGGTCAGAATATTAATCTTTCTTTTGTTCTTCACTGTTATACTTTTGTTTAATTATTTCTCTTATTTTTTTCAATATATGGAGGTGCATATAATTTAAAAATTGATTTTGTTCTATAAAAATATTTACTAAACTTGTTTCAATATAAAATATATTTTTAGATGTGGTAAATTTCTAATTCTTTTCCAAATTAACCGTTTTTTAGAAAGTTAATTTTCCTGGCAATTAATCATCATGAGTAGTCATTATATGTATAGTGACAGTCATAGTTAATAAATCACACTCTAAAATAATGTTTTCACATTGCTAAAGTATGTATTAATTGACAACACTTAAAGGCATTACATATTATAAGGAAATAATAATAGAAAATAATTAAAAATATTGTTATTTGAACTAGACATAATTTTATTAAAACCCTGTATTTCTGGTCCCCTACTATAATTATGTTTTTATCTGTTTAACATTTTAGATCTTTAAGTGGTTGCTTTATAAATTTTGGTTCTTCCTGGTTGGGGGCATATTTATTGATGAGAGTCATATCTTCTTGTATTGTCCCCTTTATCATTATGAAATGCCCATATTTGTCTCTTATTACCTTTTTCATCCTGAAGTCTGTTTCATCAGACACATACTCACAATAGCATATTACTCAGATAAAATAGGGCCATTTATGACAACCTGGATGGGCCCTGAAACCATCATGCAAAGCAAAATAAACCAGACAGAAAAAATCAAGAACCATACGATTTCACTCATATATGGAACACAAAGCTGAAAGCAACAAAGAAACAAAAACTCATGGACACAATCAATAATTTAGTGGTTAGTGGGTAAGGTGAGAGGGGTTTGGTAGAGAAGGGACAGGGTCTCAAATATATGGTGAACTGATTCTGGGTGATGAACACATAAGACAACACATAGATGATGTATTATAGAATTATAGACCTGGAACCTATGTAATTTTTACTAACCAATGTCATCCCAATAAATAATTTAACAATAAAAAATCCTATATTTTTATAGTCTACTTTTAAAAATTATGAATGCAATATATTTAGGAGAGAAATGTATATGTATAGGGGATACACAAATAAATACGTGGGGGAAAGATTGATTGTAATCTTATACTCCTCCTCCAAACATTGCCAACATACTGCTTTTCAGTATACTCCATGATGGCCATCTAGGAAAAATCCAGCTATAAATGCCTCTATTTTTCATATTACATGGCTGGATACTTTCCAGACAGCCCTTGTATATGTTTGTTGAAAAAAAATTAGATGCTTCTAAAACAGGCAATAAGCAAATTCTATCATTAAATGAGGAAAATCAAACTGTTGTGCTCATTCACAATGAGGACTTCCCAAACACCTGGGAACTTTATCTCCAGTTCACTATGTATCAGCTTGTTGTCATAGTTTAGATGCTACTTTACATTATAATGACATGGTAAGGAAGCGATGAAACTGTTGTTTTCCTGCTGATGAAGTAATCAATACACACCTGTTTTCTGCTGGGAAAACTGCAGCAGTAGATGTGGTGGCATTTTAACCTGTAAGATGGTGACAAAGTATCATGCTGAAAACACATGAATTTGACAAACTTTCACATACTGTTTGCAAATTGAACACAAGCAGTGGGATGCTGGCATATGTTGCTATTTCCGTGATGACAGATTATGATGCCTCAGGTAAAGGTTAGAATCATTCCTGGAAGAAAAGAGATAACCAGTCATGAGACAAAAGGTACTGGGTATGTATTCAGGCTTTCTAATATCTTCCAAACATATTTCAGTTTAATATAAAATTTCTTTTAAAAGCAAAGGAGCTAAGTCAACAGTGTTCATAAAAGTGAGGGGATGGAAAATACCTTTGACTTTTTGTTGAATTATGTATATTAATATATTTTACACAAAATTAAAATATCTAAATATAATATTTTAAATAATTATTTTAATTTACTTACAAACTAGTTTTTTTTTATGTAATATGTATGTAAAGATAAGGTATGTCTGAATGTAGGTACATCATAATTTTTTTTTTCCAAATCAGAAAGTGTGATTTACGTTGTTAAGTTTATTTCATGGAAAAAAAATCAAACAAATTGGCCTTTTGTTTATATGATTTCTTCCTTAGGGCAAAATAAACAAAAACAAAAGAATACTGAGTTTTGGATCAATTATATTTTGTCATTTGTTGAGTGTGCTTTTAAATAATGTTATTTTTCTTTATGGTGGAAGGAAATCCAATAACCTTTTAGAAACTGTTAAAAGATATTATTTGTATTGGTAATTTTTGTAAGTATTTCTCTTCATCAATGGTAACAGATTAAATTTTAAGTCTGTATATTTGTCAATACATGTATTGGCATATTGGTTATTTTCTTTTATATTTGTTTATACAAATATAGAGTGTATTTCTCTTCGAGCTCTAATTAAGAAAAATTGATCTACCTTACCTCAAAGGCAAGGGAAGTAAAAGCAAAAATAAATGAATGGGATTATATCAAACTAAAAAGCTTCTGCACAGCAAAAGAAACCATTAACAAGGCAAAGAGAAAGACAACTGAATGGGAGAAAATATTTGCAAATAATGCATCAGATAAGGGTCTAATATCTAAAATGTATAAAGACCTAATAAGACTTAACAACAAAAAAACAAACAACCCAATTAAAAAGTGGGCAGAAGAACTAAACAGACCCCTCTCCCATGAAGAAATACAAATGGCCAGCAGACATATGAAAAAATGCTCATCCTCATTAGCTATCAGGAAAATGCAAATCAAAACCACAATGAGATACCACCTCACACCTGTGAGAATGGCTGTTATCAACAAGACAAGGAATAACAAGTGCTGGAGAGGGTGTGGAGAAAAAGGAACTCTGGTACACTGCTGGTGGGAGTGCAAACTGGTACAACCACTGTGGAAGGCAGTGTGGAGGGTCCTCAGAAAATTGGGAATGGAGCTACCATATGACCCAGCAATC